>MU119317.1:1971-167511 GCA_014904845.1 Acephala macrosclerotiorum
TGGTTGATTTATAATAAAATTTTAAAGTTGGGGAGTGATATTTTAGTGGGATGTGCTTTTGACAGGGATGTGCTTTGGCACGGGAATTCGGTTACGGTACACTGGCACTAGCATCGGTGTCATCGAAACCGAAAGCTAAAGCTCTTGATATATGGTAATTGAGCAACCTACTAAAGATGGTTAAAGCCCGTAGGCACCTTCCTTGAGGCAACAAGTGATGAGGTTGGGTGAGGTGCGCTAAGCGAGGAAGGCCGAAGTGGCAAAGGAGGGCCGGACCCACTTAGTCACGTGGAAGGGGCTTCGCGTGTCCACCCAGGGCTGACCTCTTTGACGCGGTCTCCCTGCTCATCTCAACCTCACAAACGCAAACTTCTTTGGACCCCCAACAACTCCCCGTCGAGATCCGTACGTGTTGAGCGTCATCCGAAGTGGGAATATAACTCCAACAAGCTGAGAAATCTCGCTAACAATGACTTCTAGCCCCTATTATCAGATTCGCCTGGTGCTGAAGAGTTCTCTCCTGGTGTCTGACTGACCATTCCTCGACGGGCGATACCAACAGGTTGGATATCCCTTTCCCCTATGTTTTCACTTTCGGAGTCACCATTCTCGATATTCTAAAGTCTTTCCTGCTTGTTCTGTCCTTTCCGTCTTCCGTATGTCTTCGAATACTCGCATCATGATGCTTCGCTTGTTTAGCGTGACTTTTGTGAGGAAGTTCTCTGAAGCTATATTGTGTCTGAAGCGTTCCGAGCCGAAAAGACATCACACATTCCAACCATCTGTTTACTTTCGTAGCAACTTCAACTAAGATCAAACTTTAGACCCTCCCTATCTCTTCGCCTCCTTTACCCGTCACCTGATCGTCAACCTCACATCCCTCTCACTATGCCTTACAACACTACTGCCATTCCTCGCCGGAGTGAGAAGGAACCTACGGGAACGACACAACTGCCCCGTAAGACTCATCCACAACTATTATGCTTCCACATTCTAACACCTAGCAGTGTCCCGAGTAAAGAAAATGATGCAAGTAGACCAAGACATCAACGCCTCTTCAACAGCCGCATCATTCGTCATCACCCTCGCCGCAGTACGCCCCATCCCCTCCCCTTCTTCACTTCAAACTCACACACACCACAGGAAATGTTCGTTCAATACCTAGCAGAACAAGCCCACAATGTTGTAAAATCCGAACGAAAACCCCGCCGCAACATCCAGTACCGCGACGTCGCTAACGCCGTAGCCCGCAACGATAACCTCGAATTCCTCTCCGACATCGTTCCTCAAACCGTCCCTTACAAATCCGTCAAAGAAAAGAAACCTGCTCCAGGAGTAAGTGCTAATGGTGAGGGTTCTGTTGAAGCTGGTCAGACTACGCTGGATGGGAAGAAGCCGATGATGAATGGTAGTGGTGGGATGAATGGGTTTGCGAGTCATGGTGGTCAGGTTGTGCTTGATGATGAGGATGATTCGAACCCGAATGCGCAGTTGGAGATGGAGATTAGGGGTGCGGGTGCGAGAGATAGGACTAGTGCTGGGTCTGCTGGGGCTTTCAGTGAGAAGCAAGCTTCGGAGGATGTGGAGATGGCTTGATCGAGGCCTTATCAGAGGGTTCCTGGCGTTTTGTTTTTTGTAAGGTAGAAAAGTGATGCATAGCAGGTCTGGTCACGTATTTTTTGAAATGAAATTTGCGTTGTGAGCAAATGCGTGTGGTGGAAATCTTTTGTGCATGATTACCTACTCCAACAGAAGGAGTTATACTTTTTATATATCCACACTGACATCGATGAATGCTCGATTGCCAAGTAACGCCTGCACTTTTTCAATCATCTTGCCGTGCCGTAAACGCCGTTTATGCTGAAGCTTGATCGAATGCGAGAATACCACTCCAAGCCCATCCCACAAGCCTCCCTCAATCATTCCTCCATCTCGTCGTCTGCCCCTTGAGCCGCGGCTGGTACTCGTCCCTCGTTTAGCTCCTTCTCTAGACGGATGATGTCTTGCAAGCTCTTCGCGTTTCGGATCAGCTCTTCCACCTTCTTGCGTTCCTTGTCTGTGAGTTTGACTCGGTAGTTCTTGGATGATGAGGCTGCTGATGCGCCATTTGCTGTTGGGATGTCGAATGTCTTTGACTTGACGCCCATGATCTTCTCAAGTCAGTATATTGCGAAGGATGGAGGAAGGAGAGTACGAACCTTGGAAGCAAGCGCAGATGGCTCCGCTGCAGTGCCAAACAGCTCAGTTGCCTTCTCCCTCTCCACATTCTTCACCTTTCTATAATCCAGGAACCTAACCGCAGGACATCTCCAAAGAACCCAGTATCGGTAGTGCTATTTTCCAATTAGCTCTAGGCATTAATCTCCTCTTCTCAACCCAAGGTAAAACCAGCACGCACCTCTTTCCTCGTAACCGGATTCTCCATCAACACTAAATGCGTCAAGAACGGAAACGTCCCCAACACATCCAAATCCGCCAACTCAGCAAAGTTATTTGCCGTCAAGACCAGTGTCGTGAGATTAGGTATGGAGTTCGCGAGCGAGGGCTGAATACTCGAGATGCGATTCCGTGCTAGCAGGAGGGTGTGTAATCGTGGTGAGAGAGGGAAGTTGCCAAGGAGTTGGATATCATTGTCTGTGAAGTCGATTGCATCGTGTGGCTAAGTATTGTCAGTCTCTGCTTTTCCATATCCTCGTTTCGAGCTCCATTCGAGCTTGGAGAAGAGGAAAAGAGGAACTTACACCGGCAACACCCAAGTTCTCAATCGCGGGAATCTTATGTCCTGGTAACCAGATTTGATATCAACTCAGCTCATCAATCAAAGTGTAGTATCATGTTCTTTTCAGGTACGCACCTCGTAGGTCTAGTTCTCGCTCTTTGAGCGGGTTGAGGTAGGAGAGGGAGGATTGGATGAGCTCTGCGGTGAGACGCATCGTGGCGGATTTTTACCTATTGATTCGAATTCGTGTATTATGGTCAAGAGAGGGGAAGAGCATGCGCGCAATAAGATCGAGGTTGTGCGGAGGAGAGACGTGAGCGCGATGAGGCTGAAGTGCTTCCCCTCCAAATTGGAGGTTCATAAAAATATTGGCGACCGGATCACGCTAGTACGGAATAGGCGAAGGGCAAGGTGACAGGGATTCTTTTCTGTTGAACATCTGGGAAGATTTTTTAGTCAAGTGTACGTGAGTATCTGGAGTTCTTTGGTCTCATAATTGTTCAAATGTGCAATCACATGTGAACCTTGTATTGCTGATTATCTTACTATCGCAGTCAAGTCTTCCAGACCTGTATCAACCAAAAACACCGCTTTACGATGCCCAATCCTTGGCGCCTCCCAGATGCACTATATCCTCTTATTGGAAAATGAATATAACGCCTGACCTATCCACCGATACCATCATCCCATATGGTGACTCCAACAAAGCAATATCTAGGATTGAGTCCAGATGTGACTTCAACAATTGTTGTTGTTGAAGCGAGATCACTGTAGACCTCGGCGGTCTTCCGCTCGAAGCTTTACTCGAATTCGACCGAAGCGAACCTGCTCCTGCATTTGGAGCTGTTGGACCTGGTCGTGGTATCCTCTCCGTGTTCAACGTCAGCGAGGCAGTCGGATGTGCAGACGTAAAAGTCGGCTTCAACTCCTCAACATCGAGTCCACTGACGACCATGGAGTTTTCCACCCGAGTAACATCCCAGAATCGAATCTTCTTGTCCGATCCGCCAGTAATTACGAAACCATATTTTGACTCCCTGCTATCATCATGAGTGTCCGTCCCGGCAATCATAGCGCGCACGCCTCGATCTGCGTTGGTAGAAGCATTTGGCTCCAGTGCTGTGGCGAATCGACCGAGCATGCCTTCCGGACGGTCTTCGTCAACCGGCCAAGGATCATAGCCTCTTGGCCCATCTCTGCTGCCTCCAGCGCGATACACCTCCCTACACTGTGTCTTCTCAATATCCCACACAGTGACCTCCCCTTGCCCACTGCCACCTGCAATACATACCCACCTGCCTCTACCTCTGGTAGGGTGCAGACACATCCGGTAGATAGTCGTCGCTCCTGGTATTCCCCATGCCTTTAGGCGGACCTTGAATCTCAGGTCCCAAAGGTCAACAACTCCATGGCTAGTACCCAGGAGCAGCCAGTGTCGTTTCCTGTCCACCACGAAGCAAGTTGGCGTGCCGTGATGCACTGGATTGTCCAGAGTGTACAAAGTTGACATCGTCCGCAAATCAATGGCGAGGATACGGGACCGGTTGGTAGCGATGACCAGTGTGGAATTTGCTTCCGCCTTGAAGTGGTCAGCCCAAATAGCCATTTCGCCTTTCGGAAGCTGGTAGTCGCGCAATACTCGAAGCCTCAGGTATTTAACCGTGCCAGCGACTGGAACACATTCGACTCGAACCACATTGATGCTTCCATCACTTGCTGCACTGATAAAGGAATGAGTATGCTCAACGAAACACAATGCTGTGATGCTTGCATCAGTACCTTGCTTGTGTGTCTGCCGGGAGCGATGTGCGATGTTGCGCTCAAGCCTTCCAGTATCCCACACTTTGACACAGCCATCATCACCACCCGTAAGGAAGAAGAGGTGATCTGGTGCGACAGCAATATGGTGTATTGGTCCCGTGTGTTCCGAAAAGGTCGCAACTAGACCACCTTCAGGTCTCCAAGGTCTGTCACCAGCTTGATTCGTGCTCTTGTTGATCGTCTTGCGTCGACTGGAAGGAGCAATCATCGGGCCAAAGTCCGCAATGTCGTTGGGATAGTTATCAACATACATGGCATCCAGCATCTTCAAGATGCTCGGATCGTTACCTTGGTATGTATGAGCTCCTCGGAATCGTATTTGGTCTTGTCCGCCGAGGCCTTGATCTTTTGCAAGCGCCAAAGCCGAAGGCTCTCCTAATCGGGAGAATGGGCCTTCCACTTTACCAAAGGCGTTCGTTGAATTGGTACCAGTCTCAGCAATGGTCTTGATCGAATCGGTCCTGTTCATCAAGTTCATAGCACTAGCCTTGTGACGCATTCTGTGATGATTTTCCTTTGAAGCGACGCTTGATCCAGAGCCTAGAACAGACCCTCCCTCGTCATCACTGGTCTTCCCATTTGGAACTCGGAGTGATGATCTTCGGCGAGCTGCAGGTTCAATATCCTTGGGCGAAGTAGAAGTAGCTGACGAAGGAGATACTGGAGAGCGATCCTCACGCCCATTCGCCCCAGAAGGTACGGTGACTTGACTATTCAGTCTTGCTTTGTGGGTGTTGTATGCTGAACGGCGTCGTCGCGAAATTGAATCGTCGATAGTCATCGAGGCATCCAGCAAAGCATCTGCAATGGTGTGCGGTACCTTATCATCACTTCCGCTGTTGACTCGTCGAAGAGGCTCTTCAATGTCTTGCTGATCGTCAAACATGACTGTCTGTGGAGTAATGCCGATATTTCGAAGGTTGATGATATTGTTGAGGTTCGAAGGTTGCTGCGAGGACTCTCGAGATTTGGAAAGCGCGAGTCGCCAGATGTATTCCCTCAAAGCAAGCAATTTGAAGTCATCCTCTTGCCCAAGTCCCATGTTCCTCAATTTTGCTAGCCATTGCTCATCTTCTTCATTTCTTGGAACTTTCTGAAGAGCATGATGGCCCAACCCCTTGCCAGATATTGTCGGTATGACGAGCGAGTTGGAATCGAACGAGAAAGTCCGTAATTGATGAACTGGTTTCCAAAACAGCCCACGGTCAACCTTCGTGGCCCATGTGACTGAAAGATCTAGAACTGCGCGCGACAGCGGTTTCTTCAAGTTGTCGAGCAAACCAAGCTCAGAGAAGTCCTTTATGGATGTCTTCAGATAAGGTTTGATTAGAGGCTGAATTATACATTGAGTATCGGCAACGGACAAAAAAATGGTAGCAGAGGAAATGAACATCGCTGCTGCTTCTCTGATCCAGACATTCGGATGCATGGTAAAGCGGCCAACCACATCAACTAGTTCCCAGATTTTGGTTCTTTGGAAGAGGCCAAGTTGTGCCATGCTGGCGAGCGAGTGCAGAACACTTCTTACCACAAACTCTTCGGGATCAGTCAGGGCCTGGACCATCAAAGGCAAAATAAACTCCTCTAGACTAGTTCCGCCAAGGAAGGTTGCAACGCCCACAATGGTCTCGAAGAAAGCACACTTGAGCATCCAGTTTCGGTCATTGAGATATGTATTTAAATGACTCAAGATGATGTCATTAGAGTCGGCAGTTCCAAAGAACATACACAAATCAGGAACAGACCCTAGGAATGCTCGTCGTACAGCAGAATCGCTGTCTGTGATCAAAGCCTTCGTATGACTTGCGAAGACTTCTATCAGCTCTGCTCGCGAGTTGTCGAAAAGACCCTGTAGAGCAGCATCGACATGACCGCCATCCTCTGCCTCTGGATCAGCTGTCGGCAAAGAGCCATCTGCCCTCAAGGTAGCGACCATGTCCAAAAATCGAGATGCTGAGGTTGCCAGACTTCCAAGACAGGCTGCATAGATTGCTCGTACTAATGGCGCTGGGTCGGAAGGCGACCCAGGAAGGAAAACTTGCATTCGGGGCAAGATGTACTCTGGGAAGACATGTGCATTGACAGGCGATACGACCGTGACCAGAGACATGAGCTGGGTCAATGTTCGGACTGCAGCCACTTTGACAATATCCGCCTTATCGTTGAGTAAGGAAACCAGATATGGTAAGACTCTGTCTAACTTCGCTTCGTCCGTGAGTCGCTCGGAGAAGGCTAGTAGAAGATCGCACGCTCGTATTTTGGCGGTTGCTCGAGCTGTGTTCCGAATAGACGAAACAACTAGTGCTAGAAATATGAGTGTACCATCGTCGTTCGGTCTTCTTGAGAGAACAGTGGCCTGGTGATCGTTGTTGGGGATGTTGAGATGAACCGGAAAGAGGTCTAGTCCGGATGAAGTATATGATTTCTTAGCTTCCTGTTTCTCATTTTCATATCCCAGGAAATATGAGATCTTGTCGAAATCGTAGTAAATCCTGTCTATCCGCTCATCTCCTTCGCCTAAATTTGCCGTTGCTCCTGATATAGGCCTTCGTCCGGAGGATGGATCTGTAATCAAGCCCATGTACTGATGCAAAAAGCTGTAAAAGTAGTCTGGGAACACCTTTTTCCTCCAGAACTCGAGATACTCTTCCGCGGAGTATCTGGACTCTGGATTTAGCTGGATCATGCTTGCGACCATTTCCCGAATATCCGTATCGGCTATGCGACTCAAGTGTGTCGCAACAGGATCATAATCTCCAGTTCGGTACTTGAACAATTGACTGAGGTTGAAGATTGGAGCCTCCAGAAATAGTTCTGCGATCACACATCCAGCACTGAACACATCCATAGCCCAAGTGACCTGTGCCTTGGGATCTGGCTCCTCTCCAGCAGCCAAGAACCGCTCCGGTGCCAAGTAACATGTCCTTCGCCCAGCCGTATCGAAGAAATAGGAGAAGTCTGCAGGATTATCCTCCGGCAAAGTCGTAGGCTTGAAAGATGCAGAGAAATCTGACAAGTATAGCCAGTTCCAGGAAGTGACCAATGTATTCTCCGTCTTGATATCTCCATGGAAGATCTCTCTTGCATGGCAGTCGCGGATGGCGCATAGAAGCTGGAAAGCAAGCCATTTCTTCTCGATATCCTCCAGAAATGGCCGGGTGCTCATGCGATCGTATAGGGAGCTGTAGAGGTATTGTCGGACAACATAACCGTTCGTTTCGCTTTCTACGATTCGTTGGTAGGCAAGCGCATTTGGGACATCTGCCAGGGCTTTTCTTTCCTCTAAATGGGGCAATCAGTACTAATACAGTTACTCACAGTCATCTAGGCTTACGGATAATTTTGTGCTTGTATTTCTCAAGCTTCATAGCATAAGGCTTGATGAACACCTTAACCAGCACAACTCCGTCCTGATGCCTCGCCCGAATACTTTTCATGAACCGGGTAGTTCCCATAGACTTTTCATACACCAAATCCGAGAGCTCTGGCACATCGATGCCGGCAGAACCCGCATTGAGCGTCGTGAGGGAGAAGCCTTGTCCCATTGTTGCGGAGGACTGGGTGTCATCTGGGCGAGGTCATGGATGAAGTACGGATGCAGCTTAGGACATTTAAGTTTGTCCTCAAGCTGCAGAGTCAGAGGTAATGTTCGTACTTTGGTGAACAAATGCGCAAGCAAAATATTTGGTTGTGATGAGTGTCTGACAAGTTGTTAGTGATTGCTTGTGATGTTCCGCCTTGCAGGCAAGCTCCCGCGTGGTCCCCTACGGGAGGCGGAGCCGACCAAGATAGCTATTGCTATAAGGCTAGCCTAGAGCCCCGCTATGAGCTCCCCTCTAAAACAAATATTGTGAAATTCTACATTTTCAATTGTTCAAGATAAAAATATGCGAGGTATCACACCGATGTTAAGCAATAATAGTTGGGCGTTTTCAGGTGGCTTAGCATGTGTCCACAGCTTTGGTCGCACAGTTGCGTCATGGCAAGATGTTCATTCAGATACTACAATAGCTATCCTACTTTCTTGCGCGTCCTCTATTCATGACTTAAGGCTTTTCATATCCGTCACTCCGTCACTCTTTCTTTTACGCCTTTCCCTTTCTTCGGAGCTCCTCCTCTTCCTCTTGTTGGATCTGGGCATCAATCTTTGCGCCTTTGCTGGGCTCGTTGCCGTGCATCTTAGCCTGAGAGATTGTCAGCCTTGTTGGACTTCTCGTATTCCCACGGAGTCAATCTCCTATGGAAAGAGACAGCGAAAAAATGCCGAATCTTCTGACAGGAAAACTCGCAGACGTACTGGCAATGTGGGGTCTTTCTTCAGTTGCTTTGTCTCCTCGCTCTCTGGCTCAGGTTCTTTCTCTCGCTGCGTGTATGTCAGCATGCTTCTTGTTTCAAGATCCCACTCGTAATGCGAGTATTCGAGTATGCTCTGCTTCGGGTAGACCGACCTTCTCCTCTCGTGCCAACTTATTGGCAATGGATCGCTCGTCCTCTGTTGAAAGAAGCCGTCAGCAAGTGTACCGCCATATTCTCACAGAAAAAACCTACTGGAATCAAGGGCCTTGTGGCTGTGTTCCTTTCCTTCATGGAATCTGGCATCCTTCTTCTCTTGGTCGATTTCTGATTGAGGGACGTTGACCTGGTCTCCAGCCTCGTAGACTGAGGATTGTCCTACGTTCGATGTTCCGCTCATTTTGAATAGTTATTTGAAATTCGTCTTATTGAAGATCTTTAAAAACAGGAATTGAAAAAAAAAAAAAAATAGAAGAAAGGTAAACGGTTTGCAAGAAGAAACAAACTTGTTCCTGACGAGGTGTGCGTGACATGTTGACGCTATCATTTAGTGTGGGAAGTTTCCTGTGATGTCATGGCCGAAAAAGATTCAACTCGAATCGAGGCTCTCACCACAAAAAATCGTGACTTCGAATGCGTTGCATCTTTGGATCAGACTCCTTTCCCAATTAAAATCTGCTCAAATATACAGTAAATCATTTTTTTTGTGCCAGATTCCGTACTTTGTCTTCTTTTCTTCTGCTGTATACATCGCTAGAGAGAACAACAAGAGGGATCCTCGCCTTGTTCGGGGACATAATATGCATATAGAGAGAAGTATAAAGCCTCATGATATCGCACCCTTCGCCTCCAAGTCAATATACCGTCTTTCCTCAACAATACATTCCTCCAGCCCTCTCGACCAACGCCACATCCGCTCCTGAGAATCCGACAGACTGGCCGGTGACTCAGCCCAAACATCACGAATCTGTATATCCCTCCCCTCAAAAGCCGACGTTTGAAGAATCTTAGCCAAGCATTGATCGCTATTGATCGTAGTCTCGCTGTTTAATCTAACAGCCGAAAACTGATTCAAATACGAACAATCTTTCCCAACTATCATGATAGTCTTCAAAGCCCGTAGTCGAGCCAAGTACTCTTTCTCCTCTTCTTTCCGGTCTTCACTGTCCAATCCATAGTTGACGATACAGCTACATATCCAGCTTGACTTCTTCAGTGCTAGGCATTGAATCGAAGCCACGTCTTCCGAACTGGCTGATGAGAAGAAGCGTGCGAATGGATCGGATTGTCGAATATCCGAGTGGAGGGTAAGGACATCTCTCACGACATCGAACCAGAATCCATGTTCCTTGCCAACCATTCTTCCATCGCGGTAAGCGGATGTTGTTCTGCAGAGTCCTTTGAACATGATTTGATATCGAGGCAGGAACTCTTTTCGCGACAATTTACTGGCGTGGAGAACGCTGGGAGTCGATGGGTAATGGTTCTCGGGTTCGGAGTTTATGAGGTAGCAATCTTTGGTTGATGCGAGCTTGATACATCGTGGTTTGATGGTATGTTCCCAGATCTGGAGCTTGATCTCGTCTGGGAGGTTTGGAAATCCGTGGAAGGATGGCTCTGTAATTGCTGCTGATAGCGATTTCTGCGTGTTTGGTGGTTCTGTTGAGGTATCTGAATCGTCTGCGAATATAAGGAAGGAAGGCTCTGAAATTGCTGAGATAGTCGACGATGTGGAGCGAGAACCTGGCGACTTCCTTGGTTTCCTTGATTTCTTTGATTTTGTTGGTCCTGTTGAGATATCCGAGAGCTTGAGCAGCGCTGAAAAAGAATTTGATAAGTCCATTTTCTTTCTCGATGATCTTTGAAGGATTGCAGATATGGTGTTAATATTGGGGGGGAAGGAGTAAAGATACAGGTCGAATGCGACACAAGTTTTGCGATGAACAGATCAAGGGTGTTCGAGGCTCGAAGTGCTGAGGACATGATCTTGGGATTTCGATTTAACTTGAAATGTGGTGTGGTGATGCTTTTCCGTCCTTGATGGGCTTAGGTCCCGAAGTTGAATGTACAAGTGCGTTGGCCATTCCGGATACGGACAGCATTCTCTGATGAGGAAATGTGTTGAGAGAATATAAAAAAGAGAAGGCGTCGAGGAAAGGGTATTGATATTGTATGAAACGGTGGGTGAAGGGCTTAGATAAGTGATAAAGCAATTGGAGGTTATCAAAGTAAATTTCCTCCTTTCATATTCATATCAAACACTTGTCTTTTCCAGGTCAGCACAGAACACCTCTTCTATGACCCGATCCTCCAAACCTCGAGACCAGTAGAACTGTCCCCCTCTAGTTGATGACTCGGAGGGCAGCCTTGGTCTCGTCTTACATCTGAATCAACATCAACATCCCTAATCCTCACAACCCTCCGCACTGAGCCGCCCCCCCCTCCACTCTAGTGCTACGCAAGGCTTCATCGGCATTACCTTCACCAAATTGAATGCCCTCGATCGCAACCGGTCCTTTCATCTGTCGAAACTTCCCCTCGCCAAACAACACAACAGTCTCCAAGGAATCAAGCAATTCCAAATAGCAATAATCCATAATAACGATATCCCCAAACTCGCTCCATATCCACCCATATTGAAAGAGAGCACAAATCTTCCTATCTTTACGCAAAGCCAAACTCCGAATAGCAGCTAAATTTTTCGCAGGTGCGGTCTTCAGGAATTGAGAAAAGCTTCGACATGGTGTATTCATGGAGGATAGGTGAGGGAGGACGATGGCATCGATCTCAGCATTGTATCTTACGCCGTGTCTCTTCGCTGTGTACCGTCACCGAAGTCTCTGTAGAGGCCTTGAATAGTATCTGATAGCGAGGGAGGAACTCGCGTTGGGACATCTTGTCGATTTGAAGGATTGCGGGACTCCATGTGAGACGGCCGTCAGGGCCGGGAAGTATGACTAGGCCATTCCGTCAGCTGTGATTTAGATGCATCGTAGTTGGATGGTTTGCTCGAAGATGAGTAGTTTAATTTCAGTAGGAAGGTTAGTGAATCGAAGGAAGGATAGTAATGAGGAGGTTGATGTAGGTAGTAGGGATGTAGGAGGAGATAGCCAGGGACGAAGTTTTAGCGTCCCGATTGTAGCTGAATTGAAACACAATAGTGTGATGAATGCGACTCGTACCTTACGGAAAAGACTAGAAGAAATATATCAGGCAATTTTTGAACTGCACAAAGTACGTGCTGCGCTGGTACGCCATCGTCATTATCGGACATGCGTCCCAAAGTTAGAATACACTTGTACCAAACCAACATGAACTTTAAACGAATTCAGAACCTGGTTCAGAGTGAATCGAGAGCTGTACAGAAACAATCCAACGTGCTGAAATGAAAACATGTGATTCTCCAGATAGTCGACTGTCCCAAAAGTCATTCTCCGACGCCTCAATTTCTAGTTCGAGAAGACTTCTGGATAAAAGTTTCTGCAGAAGTCTAGCCGAAGCTTTTCGGAACTTTTAGCGGCTGGGGCGTACCTTAGCTGAAGTCTTTCTCCTTCGACTTTGTACTTCCCCAGGCATGTCGACAATGAAGAAAGGGCCTTGACCTCTCTGACGCGTCTATCGTCTCAACACTCGACGAGATCGAGATGAAGTGTTCCTCAACCGCCAGACAGGCTTCTAGAACGCGAATATGCGTGAAGACCAATCTCTTCAAATCAAGGCCAGACCATGTGCAAAGCACGCGCAAAGACTCAAGGTTCATCCCAAGAACTCTGCAGGATTACGATAGATGATATAACAACAAACATTCCAAAGCTGACAGTGCAGACGGGATAGAGGATTTTAAACGTGTTCTGTGCATTCCGGCGCACTGGCGACCTTCCCGTGTCCGTATGTTTCGTTCGGTTTTGATATCTGATATATCGCTTCCTGCCGCAGATCTCGCTCGGCACCCAGACCTCAAGTTTCTTTTTCCCTTCCGCGCTGTCAAACTGTCAACTCTGGCAGTGGCAGAATCCCAACTCCACCAATTATTGGAGTCGAGCAGCCGCGTTTTATGTCTTCAGAAAGTTTTGATACGCGTCAACCCCCTCAAAACTGTTGCATCTCCATTCCAGCATAGCGTAGAAAGAGGGCACAGGCATCTTCGGGACCTCACGACGATCAAACCGATTCAAACTATTAGCGGAAGGGACGCTATTGACCAGGGCTCTTCCTGGTCAACATGGCCCTGGCACGTGTTTTGACCGCAACCTCATCTCCGAAACACCCTTGCCTGATGCCAGGGAGCCAAAATTGGCGAATCGAAGGTGGAAAAAAGAAAGTTCGATAGAGATGCAAGACGCAGGAGGATGGATGAGGGGAGGAAAGAATTTTACGCGCGTCGAAGCTTCATCGTCGTCGTCGGCTCCCCATTCTCGTTTCTCGAAACTGAAAACCAACAGATCGACATCTTGCTGAGGAATTGAGAGAGAAAGACACGATGCTAAAAATGCAACATTCAAATCCAAACATAGAGCCGGCACAATTGGTCAGCGGTCGATCGACCAAGCAGATGCGGTCGTGGTTGTCGAAATCGTTCATGCATAACACAAAGTGCATGACCACGCATAAGAGTCGAATTCTGTTCTTAAGGTGAGCTAAATAAAAACAGAACATGCGGTTTCTATTTCTCTCCCACTTTCACTTGTCCCATGGCTGACCAATTTCTATGAATGAATGGCATTGAAGTGTGGTGCTTTGCATGATAGTGCGGGGCAGAGAGGTTGTTTCCTGAAGGTTTTGAGCGTTGTGGTCGCGGGACTTATGAGGGATCAACGAAGTATTAGATGAACTTGGTAGCCTTTTCGAGATGTCGTTGATATCATGACGCTATTTGAGGAACGGTAGTTCTAGTTTAGTTCTGTTTCCCATGTGTGAGTCCCCGGGACCCGAAGCTTGAATTCTTGAAAGTTTGTCAGGGCCTTCATGTTATCCTCAGTTGCAAAGTTTGGTACCCGGGACGGACAGATGTCCATGCACAAACCCAAACACAGATGTAGAAGATATGCAGATTGAAGGCGGCTCTTCATTGGAGGATTGGCGCGCTTGTACTATCAATATCATTAGAGTTCTAACCTTACCGCATTAATGATATCTCTCGACGCTGTTTCTGTCTGTCTGCACTTCACCCAAGTCACCACGGCTTCATTTCCCAATTCCCATTTCCCATGTCCCAGGACGTGGTGCTAGACTGAAGAGGGCAGCGCGTCGCCGCGTTCTTCGGCTCGGAGCCAATCAGGGTAGCTCACCGGCTCGAACAGCTCGGAAATATTCTGGCCCTCACTCACCACCTCTCTCGACGCCGGTCTCAGAAACCCGGACAGCTTGAGGCCTCTCTACCCACCCGCCTGCGACCTCAAACACAAAGATCACAATCGCATGCCGTGCACCAAATGAGCGTCGTCTTCTCATGATGTGTGTTCTCCAGCGTCACCTCACTTTCCCAGCATCGAGGGAACAGTAAAATTATACGTCCCTCGCGACTTATGCTGGCCAATCCTTGGGGCGTTCGTTGTGGTTGCGTTGTTTCGAAACCTACTTGGGATTCGCACTTAAATTTGCAGCTTACAAGCCTCACAGGCCACCCCCTGCTCAAGCACCTGGCCTTTCCTCACTGGGACTGGTGCCACTCGCAAAACAGCTGGTCGTGCCTGCCCGCCACTGCTCGTCCCTGCCTCCTCTGAAGCCGCACCCTTTCCGCCCTTTCAGCGTCCACGCCAGGTCTGTCCTCGCTGCTCATCAGTGCTGACACTGCTGCAGTGCCCTGCCACCCGACCACCGCCCAGCCGCTCGCTCTCTCTTCTTCCTAATTGTCACCACCACCACGCTCCTTCAACAATAACAACAACAACACCAGAGTCACTCGTTTAGATCTTCACTTCGTCGTTGCCAGCCTTCACGGTCTTCGTGATAGCCCGGCTTTTTTGGTTAGGAGGAGAGACGGGATTTTTTTGTTTACGCCGTCGCCCAACGTGGAGAAGATCAACAGCGCGAAAGAGGATCTGGGCTTGGGTAGTTCGGTGCGCGTAAATGACTTGAGGGCGGACAACAAAAACGAAATATGAGGGAGGATAACCCGGGAAGTGCCCACGACAACACCACCACGATACATCGCTCGTCTGCCAACAATAATAATGCGAGTGTCGTCGAGATAACACCGCCGTCCGAATCGTCTCCAAGTCCGACAATGGCAGCCAGCAGGCAGAGGGGCTCGAGCAAACGAAAACAGAGGTCAATGGGTCTCAACACCAGGACGGCTCTGCTGTCACTTCTCGCGACAGCACCGGGGACAATGGCAGAGAATTGCATATCGCTCGCGAGCTCGACTCAATGCTCTGCGTTCAGTTCAGCTTCAATCTCGACCGACAGTACCTTGGTCGGGTTTTTGTAAGTCTTCGCCCTCAATTTCCGCGATCCAATTGTCGACCAATCACTGATCTCACCACTCTCTAGTCCGTTCCTACAATATGTTTCGGATACCAAGAGCTTCGATGAGCAGCTCGCTACGTACGTGTCGACGAGCTACGTGCAAGAGAAGTGTGTATTATCGCGACCCTCATTATCGACGCTTCTAATGCAACATGCAGGTACCAAACACTTCTTGGCTGCGGCGGTATCAGTCTTACAAACACCACAAACCTTTATGCCCGTTTCACCACTACCGTAATATGTAATTCTATAATACAAAATTCGCGAACAAACTGCAGCTTGTCGACCGCGGCCTCTCGACCTGTCTGTGCTGACACATGTGTATGTACATATTCCGGACCCCGATGGCACCGCGCTAACAAGACCCAGGCTCAAAATGCTGAGAGTGAAGCAATAATCATCGCCAACAGTGCGCTGTGCATAAATCCAGGCAGTAATGCCGACTCCCAGATCAGAGCAGATTTCACGGACTGCGCGCTGCCGGCGGAATCATTAACCGGTACCTGCATTGAAGGTGCCACAAATGAGCCAAACAATTGCGGGTTCGGAAATAGTACGATTGGCTTATGTCAATATTGTGGTTCGGGAGGAGAGAACAGTACAGACACGTGCTGTTACAACTCTCAAGCCCAGACACGATGCGCCGGTGTTGTGCTACCAACGATTACTGCATTTATGACATTTACGACAAGTTCACCAACCGCTTCGGCAACTTCTTCTTCAACTCCCTCGGGAACTGCCGGTGCATCCAATTCTAACAAGGGATTATCTGGAGGCGCTATCGCTGGGATTGTTATTGGATCCATTGTAGGAGCTGCTCTGATTGCAGGACTCGTTATACTCCTGATAATGTGCATCCGACGAAGACGTGGAAGTCAGAATGGCAGCGTTTTCAACCAACCATCTCCAGCACGGAAAGGGCTTCAAACTGGAATGGCCTACAATCCGGTAGGAACGACTACGACACCAGAAGGATATGAAGTACTTCCAGGGGGCCGTATTGCACGTATGTCCGCGTTGGAGGGCCATTCTGGAGACTCGCCGCCTCGAGGCGAACTGGGAGCGATAGGCGCTGGAGCAGCTGCAGGTGCGGCGGCCGGATATGCAGGTGGACGACGAAGGAACCATGAGCAGTCGTCTTCAGACGAGTATAGTCCGGTCTCTCATCAGGGCGGCGTGCTACGACCTCCTCCCACAGGTCGAAGAGCTGGATCCCTGTCAAGTAATTCGGCGCTGGGTATCGAAGACCCTCAATCGCCGCATTCGGGAAGTGGTGGAGATATGTCGTCACCACAAGGAGTTGCAAGTCAACAATCCGAGCAATTGCCGTTCTTCAAGGACTACTACTCACAGGATGAGATCCATCCAGGTGACAAAGTTGCTACGCTATGGGCCTACCAGCCAAGAGCAAGCGACGAGTTCTCATTGGAGAGAGGGGACATGCTCAAAGTTGTGGGCATCTGGGATGATGGCTGGGCAACTGGAGTGATGATTGACGAGCGAGCAGACGATTGGGACACGAAACGGAATGCTCAACGAGATAGCGGTGTTTCCAATACATCCGGCCGGAGGGACGAATCGCCAGCAGCGAGTGGAGAGATCAAAGCATTCCCACTGGTTTGCGTTTGTCTACCAGATCACTGGAGGAAAACAATAGAAGGGGACGGATCGACGGAGACTGGTTCCAGTGCTCCTCACGGTACTGGATCATGACCTGCGGATTAATGTCCTTTTGCTTTCTTGTTTCTATGGCCTCACGATGGTGTTCTTCCGGATTTCGGCGTTGTGGTTCACGGATATATCTCTTTTGTCGATTAGCACCACACCTACGCCTCGTCTACACCGACTCGGCTGCCACACCAACCTTATTCAACGACTAGCGCCATCGACTACTCCAGCGTACCCACCTCTCGGCACCAGCACATCTTTTTCAACTACCTTTCACGCCTGTTACGTTCTAGATTACGTTCTCTGCATAGCATCGCATGGCATATACATTACTGGCTGTCCTTCGGCTTATTAGTCGTTTGAGGGATTCAACAGCAACCTAATCAGATTCACGACAATGACAGCGTCCGCGCATGTTTTGTTTGGATTCAGACTCTAAATAACTTACTACTACTTTTCCTTTTCTATATACCCAAATTCTTGTATTGATGTTGCAGCGCTTGGGCGATGGCCAGGGGACGAGCTTTTTGATTGCATATTTTTGGTGTGGAGCTTAGATGGTGGATGAAGTTTTAACGAGGCTTGAATTGAAGAGAATATGTTTATATAGGGTCTTTTGATGAGGATCATGAGAGAGTTGAGGTGAGAGGTGGAGAGGAAGCGAGTAATTGGTTATGCTAAGAGGGTTTATAGATAGGTAGGATAGGAAGTGGAATGCAGATGTTAAAATATGGAATTTTGTGTGCGTGTTTCGGTGATTTGTATGACTTGAGGAATTGGTGCGGTTTGAAGTGAACCAAGTTGGAATCTCTGTTTTCATCAGAATGACTTGGGATACCTTGGTTACTAACGCGGCTTAATACGTTGTTGAGAATGGAATGTCTGTTTACTTCTGGAAGACTGTAACTTTTTGAGTCACTGGTGCAATTAGGGCAATATGAAGTCAAGCTCAACGCAAATCCAGTTTTTGAATAGCAAAGCAAAGCAAGTTGCTGCTTCTATGATCTATAACTATAACGCCCATTATTAACGCCAGAGAAAGCAGAATAAGGGGTATCCAATACTAGGGAGAGATGTCGAGGCGAAACATTCTTATCTGTTTTGTCTCGAGGATCACTCCCCCTTTTTCTCTCTCGCTCGCTTTCCTCTACTCCATCTCAATCGTTCCCGGTGGCTTGGTAGTCAAATCATAAACCACCCTACACACGCCATCTACTTCGTTGCAGATTCTGGTCGAGACTCTCTCCAAGAAATCCCAATCAAAACGGAAAATGTTGGCGGTCATGAAATCAGTCGTCTGCACAGCACGCAACGAGATCACTTGTTGATGCACCCGTTTATCGCCCATGACACCAACTGCCTTAACCGGCAACAACGCAGCGAAAGCTTGGGAGATTTGATCGTACAAGCCGGCTTTTCGGATCTCTTCAATGAAGATATAATCTGCTTTTCGGGCAATGGCGACTTGATCCCTAGTCACCTCCCCAAGGACGCGGATAGCGATTCCAGGACCAGGGAAAGGATGACGCATAACGAGATCATGCGGGATGCCTAGTTGACGTCCTAGTTCTCGAACCTCGTCTTTAAATAACTCCCGCAAGGGTTCGATAAGTTTTAAGCCTTGGCCGTTCATCATTCGTTCTGGGAGTCCGCCGACGTTGTGGTGTGTTTTTATGGTTGCGGAGGGACCTTTGAAGGAGATGGATTCGATTACATCTGGGTATAGTGTTCCTTGGAGGAACCATTCGATACGTCCTGCATTGGGAGAGTTCTCGGCTTCTTTTTCGATCTTGAGAGCTTCGGCTTCGAAGACATCGATGAATTTCCCGCCGATGAACTTTCGCTTTGCTTCCGGGTTGTCGGTTATTCCTTTTAGGCCGTCGAGGAATTCATCAGAGGCGTCAACGACGGTGAGGTTTATGCCGAGATGTTTGGTTAGGGTTTCTTTAACTTGTTCGCATTCGTAGAGGCGCATGCAGCCGTTATCAACGAGGACGGCGTGGAAGCGGTCTCCAATCGCTTCGTGCATGAGTTTTGCGGCGACGGTGGAATCGACTCCTCCACTGACAGCACCGAGGACTTGTCCTTTTTCTCCTACCAAGGCGCGGATTCTGGCGATTTCTTTGTCGACGAATTTTGCCATGGTCCAGTTTTGTTTGGCGCCGCAGATATCGACGGCGAAGTTCTCGAGGAGCTTGATTCCTCGGGGTGTGTGGGTGACTTCGGGGTGGAATTGGATGCCGTAGATGGGCTTGGTCTCGTGGGCAATGCCTGCTTGGGGAGAGTTCTTGCTTGTAGCAATGATGTGGAAGTTCGGAGGCAGAGCACCTAGTTTATCGCCGTGGGACATCCAGACCTTCAAATCGTCCTCCAGTCCCTTGAATAGCTTGTCGACATGACCATCGACTCTCTGCGCTTGCAAATCTGCGTGTCCGTATTCGCGCTCAGTTCCCGCCACCACGTTCTTTCCATGATGCCATGCAATCTCTTGCAGACCATAACATATTCCAAGAATCGGGACACCGAGTTCGAAGATGGCGGGGTCGACGTGCGGTGCGTCTGCTTCGTACACAGAGTATGGGCCTCCTGAGAGGATAATGCCTTTGGGTTTCCAGGAAAGGTCGGCAAGCTTTTGGGTGCACGGGAGCATCTCAGAGTAGACGTTGAGCTCGCGCAAACGTCTTGTAATCAAGTGAGTGTATTGAGAACTATAAAATTGTCAGAATTGAAACGCGTCTTTGGGGGCATGCGATTCATAACTGACCCAAAGTCCAAGGTGAGGATGGTGTCGAAAGTCTTGTGTGGCTCGTCCACAATGTCACCATTGGTAGCCATTTTGAATGATTGTTGGAAAGAGAGACCCTGAGGGGTAGAAATGAAGTGAAAACCTGGGGAGTTGTGACCCTGCCCAAAAATAGGAGGGGTTATAAAAATGGTGGGGTCAAAAGAAAAAATTCAAGGGCGTCGAGAAACTACGCTAAGATAAGCGAAGCGAAGCACGATAAGGATTATTCTCGAGAAATTTCAACTTCTGTAGGAAGAGTACGACGATACACAGAACATCGACAATGGTCAGAAAGAGGATACGAGACCCAGACCCAGAAGTCCTCCCGGAGGCACCAGCTCAAGGGGCCGACAATGATAGTGGCAGCGACGACGTAGGTTCTGCCAGCTTGGCTTCCGCGCAATTTCTAACCCCGCCATAGGATGTGGACATGGTCAATGTTGAATTCGAATGGTTCAACTTCAAGCCCGACATTGACTTTCATGGAGTCAAGAGCTTAATCAGACAGTTACTGGATGTCGATTCGCAGTTATTCGATGTCTCAGGGCTGGCAGATCTCATTCTATCGCAAACCACACTCGGATCGACGGTGAAGGTCGACGGCGAAGAAACAGACCCATACGCATTTCTCACTATCCTCAACCTTCGCGAACATGAGGAGAAGAAAGTGATCAAGGACCTGACCGAATACATTGTCACAAAGGCAAAGTCGGAACCTACACTCAAACCAATCGCCGACCTCCTCTTGTCCTCCGCGGAAGTTGGACTCATTCTTGCAGAACGTTTAATCAACGTCCCAAGTGAGATTGCGCCACCAATGTATTCAATGTTGATTGATGAGATTGAGGCGGCGGTGGAAGACAAGGAGCCTTACGAATTCACACATTACCTCATTCTCTCCAAGACGTATCACGAGATCGCGTCAGCACTTGATCAGGAAGAAGCACCGAAGTCGAAAAAGAATAAAGCAAGCAAGGGAAGCAAGGAGATATTCTACTTCCATCCAGAAGATGAAGTTTTGCAGAAGCATGCACTTGCATTTGGAAATTATGAGTACACCAAGGATGAGGGAGAAGGAATGGCGGACAGCAAAAGAGCGTTTTCAGAGATGGGTGTCAAGCCGCAAGGATCCATGCTTTTGATTGAGGCAGCGAAGTTTGAGGGAGCTGTCAAGGCTATCAGCGAGTATTTGAGTCCACCGCAATAAACCTCTAGTAATCTGAACCCAATATCAACTTCCATTTCTATTCGCTGGGTTCGAGTCTCTGCATCAAGTACTCGACCTCAACCTCCTTTGTAAGTGGAATGACAAAGTCCTTGTACATTGTGACAACTGCATCTACGTTGATCTTTCCAGGTCCCTCTGCACCAACGGCTGGATCCTGGCCGTATGTCGTGGCCTTCAAACGTAATCTGTCTAACACCTGCTGCTCAACCTTCGCATTGGTGATGGCAACATCGATCCCCTTTCGATCCCCGTCTTGGATTAACTTGGTGAATCTCTCCGTCTCGGTCTGGAACTTTGACTCAGCTACGAACTTGCCAAAGTGGATTCTTCGAGAGATAGCTTGCAAGCAGTTGATGTCGGCCGTTGCTGATGAACCGTAATTCTCTTCCGTCTCACCACGGTCCCCGTGCCCATAGTTAGCGCAGGCTCCGGGAAGGAAGTGCTCGATATAACTCTTCTTGATCTTTTCGTTGACATTGACATCATTCTTGTGAAGAATCTTGGGATAGTGAAGAGGTTTGAGAATTGGTTTGGCGACGGCATCTGGGAAGAAAGGGTACTCGTCGGGAGACTGGAAGCGGCGGATCATGGAGTCAAGCTCTTCACGCTTGTACAACAGCCAGTCCAAGAAGCTTAGCTTGCTATTCGGGATATCAATTGCGCCGGCTTTGTAGATGGTGCCGTTGAATGGAAATTGTACTCGCTCAATCAAGTGAAAGATGATCGAATCCTCCATTCGACTTTGATGAGATGTCAGAAATCGGTTCGAAATGGGACAATGACACTTACACGAGCTGTACTCGAATATGATTGAGATCCAAAGCCTTGGAGCGATCGGACAGGTCGATTACAGCATCCATGTCGACGGTAATGGCGGGGAGGTGGGGTAAGCTCGAGAAAAAGTGAGAATGCAAACAAACTCCTAGCTAAAAAGGAGAACTTTTAAATACAGCAGTAAAGAATTACCGGGCAGACGACAAGTACTACACAATGCCGCCACATACAACCTCTGTGTATCCTCTAGTTCTTTGTCCTAGGTGAGAAGTCACAAATCTGATGAAGCGTTAACCTCTTTTGGCATCCTCGGGCCGATGCGGCCGCTTCCAGCAAGGTACACTCAGCCACAAGTGTGGCTTTCGGGAAGCTAGCATCATCGTCGTTCACACGACCAAGATAAACAAGACATCGAGAATTTGCCGCCATTATCCGCAACAAGCGTCTCAAAGATAGCAACAACGCCAATCGATTTATTTGAATTACATGCTTTGCTCACGGTGAAAGAGGACGTATGGCTGGGTCGCGCAGCCGCAATGCCTCTCCATTTCGAGGTCCTATAGAGGAGGATACAGGCGCAATAATATCTGTATGTGTATATCCATTGCTATTGTAAGGCAGGTACTGACTCGATAAAGGCCAGAGGTCTCGAAGCATTTGGGAGGAAAGTCACCACAACAGCAGGCCACCTGATGGGACCTTTAGCAGATCCTAGCTCGAGTACACATTACCAAAATGCAATGAGCGACCTGCATAAGCAGCTGCGAAGGCCAAACCTACAACGAAGCGTCTTCTCCTTTGCCAAAACGACTCCTACAGACCTAGTCCGATCGAAACTATCGACCTCGGAGATACAATATCGTGCCTTGACATATCTACCCGATGAACTTCTGAAAAACATACCCGAAGATGAAAATGCCTACTCCCTATTCCAGGGCTTCCAAGCCACGATGCCAGATAGCAGTCCAGAGTCCAAACGCCATCGAAGAAAAGTTTCGAGAGGGAGAAAGCTCTTGGAAGATGAGAAGTCGGACTCTGGTGCTCCTCCTACAATGGCGAAACTCAAGAGGGAGCAGAATACCTTGAACCACCAGTTGGAGATGATGAGCATCAGGAAGAATATGGCTAGCAGTGAGATTCGAGAAATCGATAATAAGATAGCCAATCTCAATAGCATGCGGAGGATAGTGCTGGACCGGCTAGCTGGTCTAGAGCAGGAAGAGGCTTTGCTGGAGCATGATAGTTCGTTCAATGTCCCAAACTCTCAAAATACTTTACTAATATTTCCTAGTCCTGGATGTCGAGAACCGAATCGAAGATGCTCAAGAGCAGTTGGACGATGCAGAAGCTATGACGAAAACATTAAAAGCCGAGGACGACGAAGCTATCGAGGACCCAGCCATGGACGCATCTTTCATGTCCGAGTCGATATACGAGAAGTTGCCCTCAGCAAATACTACACCTACTCGACCTAAGCGTCCCCACAAGACTATTCGCCGAAGGTCGATGCCAATCTTACACGAGCATTTTGAACCTGGGTCAATGATCCGAGAGCTGCATGCGCATCATGACACGGTCACCGCACTTGACTTCGATGTACCGTTCGGCACCATGGTCACCTCTGCTCTAGATGATACAGTTCGAGTATGGGACATGAATGCTGGAAGATGTATAGGCTTTCTAGAGGGTCACACAGCATCTGTGCGGACACTACAAGTTGAGGATAATATCGTTGCTACTGGGTCTATGGATGCGACGATTCGATTATGGGATCTGAGCAAGGCGCGCTACGACCCTCAGGGTAGCCGCAAAGATGATAACGAAGACGAAGACCCTCTGGCATTTGGAAACCCTGAGGACGGCGAACCTGACCCACCTGCTGGCAGCATGGCTGATTGTCCATTATTTACACTCGAAGCTCACGTGGATGAAGTCACAGCTTTACATTTCAAGGGCGACACTCTCATTTCCGGATCAGCAGACAAGACATTACGGCAATGGGATCTGGAGAAAGGACGCTGTGTACAGACTCTTGACGTGATGTGGGCTGCGGCTCAAGCTTCTGCGACAATGGGGTCCAACGAAGGTGCATGGCGGCAGACCGGAAGGCTTCCGGATGCTTCGGCAGACTTCGTCGGAGCTTTGCAAGTTTTTGATGCAGCCCTGGCATGCGGTACAGCCGATGGCATGGTCCGACTCTGGGATCTGAGAAGTGGACAGGTTCATCGCAGTCTGGTTGGACACACAGGACCGGTCACATGTCTGCAGTTCGATGATGTGCATCTAGTGACTGGCAGCCTGGACCGTAGCATTCGCGTAAGTCATGCATTTCTACCCCCGCCTACCCACGACTAACACTTCTTAGATCTGGGATCTCAGAACAGGTGCAATCTATGATGCCTACGCATATGATTCGCCAATTACGAGCATGATGTTCGACAACCGAAGAATTGTCTCAGCAGCAGGCGAAGACGTAGTAAAAGTGTACGATAAGACCGATGGCCGACACTGGGATTGTGGTTCCGGTGTCACTGCCGAAGAGGACGGCAGACATCCTGCTATTGTAAAAAACGTTCGGATCAAAGATGGCTATCTTACCGAGGGGAGAAGGGATGGTATCGTGGGCATTTGGACATGTTGAATGGTCTGAAATTTTGGATCGGACATGTGTAGTCTTAGGACAAAAGCATGGGTGGGGCGTTCGGTTATTAGGAGGAGGGATGTCTAAATGAAAGAAACGGTGTTTGTAAATATATGTAAGATCTTACAACAAGATACCATCTGTATACATACAATGGTTTTGCGGCATGATGGTGTCTTCATTTTCAAGTATTCAGCACACAAAGACCAGCAGAGATACATCGTAAGTCCGGCTGTATGTCGTATAGTTTCCCCAGCATGGGCGTATTCGGCAGTCTCTGCGGGTCCTTGGGCGGCCGACTTCCAAGATTTGAATGCAAATTCAGACTTCCTCACCTGCAAGCGGCTCCTCAGGAAAAATTATACAGATCATCCCGGCCGGCGTCCGGAGTATTGATGTTAAGAAATTAATCCGACTCGATCTGATTGGTGCGCAAATTGTTCGAATTCCCCGCGTTCAAAATTGTCAACAAGGTTCGAATAGCGTCATGCTCGCGAAAAATACCTAAGTTCTCATTTGGCTAAAGGAGTGCAGCATCCTTAAGGTTTACGTGGCGTTAAGCTGGCAAGATATGGGTCATTCTTGTTCAAGCTGCAGCATCTCATAACATTGCACCGAGCAAGGCCAGGCACACAATAAGCAAGGTTGATCATCACCTCCATACCCCGCCTTTCCCGCATACAGTTCGGTACCTCACCTCTGCTTCCCATCACACGTTTCTTTCGTACCTGAATTTATGGTTTACCGCCTGCCGGTCATGGTAAGGATTTTCGTGAGCTTCTCAATCTCCTCTCAAGTGACGGACATCTGCCCCATAATTCCTTTCAATGGGAACATGCGTTTGAGAGGGGTAATTTACCCAAGGAGCTGGATATAGCCGCAAGTGGGCAGAAGTATATATAATGAAGTTCCCTTGTACATTTTTGTTTTGATTTGTTTCGTGTTGGAAGGGAAATCTTCGAATTCGTCCAAAATGAGGTTCCTACGCGCTCTCGCAGCTACTGCCTTTGCGGTGCAGGCTGCTGCTCTAGCTATCGGAGGAAAGCAGATGCACGTTGAACGAGAAAGTGACGGACTTCAGAATATCGTGTGTCCCATTTACAATTTCCCAAGATACCTCGAGCCTCTTCTAACGCCACATAGGTGACCTACGACGAGCATTCGCTTCTAGTCTATGGAGAACGCGTCTTTGTCTTCAGCGGAGAGTTCCATCCATATAGACTACCAGTTCCTGATCTCTGGCTCGATGTCTTCCAGAAGGTCAAGGCATTAGGATTCAACGCCGTATCTTTCTACGTGCATTGGGCATTGCTGGAAGGTGAACCTGGAAAATATCTCGCAGATGGCATATTTGCGTTTGAGCCTTTCTTTGCTGCGGCCCAAGAGGCAGGAATCTATCTTATTGCTCGTCCTGGTCCTGTAAGCCGGATCATTCCGTACGAAGCTTTGCTCTAATATGATCAACAGTACATCAATGCGGAGTCAAGCGGAGGTGGCTTCCCAGGATGGCTTCAACGGGTCAAAGGACAGCTTCGAACTCGAGCACCGGATTACCTCGCTGCCACCGATAACTACGTGGCAAACATCGGTGCTACCATAGCCAAGGCACAGATTACGAACGGAGGCCCAGTCATCCTCGTTCAGCCAGAGAACGAATACTCAGGAAGCGAGGGTCCAGTCACTGGAGGCTTTCCCGATCCGGTCTACTTCGCCTATGTCAAGAAGCAACTTCGAGATGCCGGTATTATTGTTCCATTCATCAACAATGACGCATGTAAGTTTTACTATTCTTAACTCAATTCGTGAGGTTGCTGACAATGTACTAGGGGCTCAAGGACTTTTTGCACCTGGTGAGGTCGTCAATGGGACGACAGAAGGTGATATGGATATCTATGGCCATGACTCGTATCCTCTGGGATTCGACTGTGCGAATCCGTATACTTGGCCTGCTGGAGATCTTCCTACATATTTCCACGACGCTCATGAGGAGCAAAGCCCTTCCACGTTTTACTCCTTGAACGAGTTCCAGGTAAGCAGAAACGACACATGTGAGTATCTCACTTGCTGACAGTACTTCAGGGTGGTTCCTTCGATCCTTGGGGCGGTCTCGGATTCGACAAATGCGCAGTCCTTCTCAACATGGAATTCGAGCGAGTCTTCTACAAGAACGACTTCGCCGCTGGAGCTGCCCTTCTCAACCTCTACATGATCTTCGGCGGCACGAACTGGGGTAATCTTGGGCACTCCGGAGGCTATACTTCCTACGATTATGGGTCTCCCATTACTGAAAACCGGGAATTGCATAGAGAGAAGTTCAGCGAGCTGAAGTTGGAAGGAAATTTCCTCAAAGTTTCGCCTGCTTATCTCACTGCTTCAGTCGGGACGGGTGGGAATGGTGCTTATACAAGCACTACCAGCCTGTTCACGACTCCTCTTTTCGGAAATGGCTCTGCAACGAACTTCTACATTGTTAGACATTCGGATTACCAGACGCTAGCAGCAGCATCTTACAAACTGAATGTGGCTACGAGCAAGGGAAACGTCTCGATTCCCCAGCTAGGAGGCAGCTTGACATTGAGCGGCCGAGACTCTAAGTGTAAGCATCAATCACCCAAGCCATTAGGAACAATTTCAAGTTTGAACGGTGCTGACCTTTTCAGGGCATGTAACCGACTATGATCTTGGAGGGACCAATCTGCTTTACTCTTCAGCTGAGATCTTCACCTGGAAGAAGTTTGATGACAAGACAGTACTTGTAGTCTACGGTGGACCTGGAGAGCAGCACGAACTTGCTGTTGTCTCAACGAGCTCAGCTGAGACTGTTGAGGGTGATGCAGTTACTACCCAGTGCACGAATGGGACTGCGATTCTCAACTGGCAGACTTCTACTACTCGCCGAGTCGTTCAAGTCGGCACTCTCTTCGTTTACCTCTTAGATCGTAATACTGCATATAACTACTGGGTGCCAGACTTCGCGCGTACGGATGAATGGGGGGTATAGTAAGTGTTCCAGTCCTGGAGGGAGATTTGAAACTGACAAATGCTTAGCACTTCTAACCTTGGCAATACCACCTCTGTGATTGTTGAAGCAGGCTACCTTGTCCGATCTGTGTATATCGAGGGCTCAGCACTCCACATCGATGGAGATATCAATGCTACAGTTCCCATCAAAGTCATCGGAGCACCCGCTAGCACGACAGATCTTCACTTTAACAGCTTGAAGTTATCCTTCACCACCGACCCAGTCACAGGAGAATGGTCTTCAACTCTCCCATACACAGCACCAACAATCAACCTCCCCGACCTCTCAACCCTAGATTGGAAATGCGTCGACAATCTCCCCGAGATCTCCTCCTCTTACGACGATTCAGCCTGGACCAATGCCGACCACACAACATCCAACAACTCCGTCTACGAACTCCAAACCCCAACTTCCCTGTTCGGCTCCGACTACGGCTACCACGCCGGCGTCCTCATCTACCGCGGACACTTCACCGCCACCGGCTCCGAAACGACCCTCAAAATCCTCACCCAAGGCGGAAGCGCCTTCGGTTCCTCCGTCTGGTTGAACTCTACTTACATCGGTTCATGGCCCGGCATCGACGCTTCCAGTGCTTGGAACAGCACTTACACACTGCCCAACCTCGTGTCTGGGAAGAATTACGTCTTTACTGTTTTAGTCGATAACAACGGACTAGACGAGAACTGGGTCGTGGGATTAGATGATATGAAAGACCCCCGTGGAATCCTAAACTATTCCCTCGACGGCCATGCTCAGTCTGACATCACCTGGAAACTAACCGGAAACTTGGGAGGAGAACAATATATCGATAAAGTTCGCGGTCCTCTAAACGAAGGAGGGCTGTATGCTGAGAGACAGGGATGGACACAGCCTTATCCTCCGAATGATAATTGGGTTTCTGGATCTCCGGAGCAGGGTATTAGTACAGCTGGTGTTGCGTTCTATCAGGCGGATTTCGAGCTCGATTTGCCGGATAACTATGACATACCGATTACTTTCAATTTTGGAAATACGACGATTAATGGGGCGACGGCGGATTATAGGGCTCAGCTTTGGGTTAACGGGTATCAGTTTGGCAAGTATACTAACAATATTGGACCTCAGACTGCGTTCCCTGTTCCGGAAGGTAAGTCGACTATACTCAGAGTACAGGATGAAAGCTGATCTGAGCAGGCATTCTCGACTACCATGGCCAAAATTGGCTTGCTATTGAGCTCTGGGCCCAATCTGCAAGTGGTGCCTGTCTGACAAACTTCAGTTTAGGTACTGGCACTGTGGCATGGACTTCCAAGCCCAGGCCATCTCTATCACCAAGGCCAAGTTATAGCGAGAGAATGGGTGTATACTAGCCAAATATGGCGTTTTTCTCTTCAAATGGGTATTCTTATTGCACAGATCTACAAAACTCGTACATACTCGTCTTCTATGCATGACGGAAGATAATAGTGGCGATGATCGTAACTATCGCTGCTCCTGTAGCAGCACCTTCTAAAGCAATCACTGTAATATCCTGCTTCCGCATTTGGATGATTTTGTCGCTGAATAAATCCTGAAATGCAGCCGTCCAAGATTTCTGATGCTCTCTTAGCTTCATCAATGCTGTAGGGACGTGCATCTCGGCAGTATCGAGGGATGCCTCTTCTTCATGCAGAGGTTCTTCACTCTCCGCTTTGATACAAGCAACAACGGCATCGACCGCAGGCTCTAAAGCCTTCTCCCCGCTGTCTGCCTCCTCTTGCAGCTCTTCAATACCAGCAGCCACAACAGCATCCAGGGGCACAGGCTCAACCTCCTGCTTGCCCTCATGTCTCATCATCGCCGCCTCTTTCTCCTTCTCCAACGCCTCTCTAACCTTCTCCTCAAACCCGTGCACCAACCTCCTCCGTCTCCAAGGCTCAAAGCCTAACTGGAACACCAAGAAAAGCAGAACATTGACACCCATTAGCCCCCAAGTTCCCCACGTACTCATCCTCCTTATCTTATCACTCCAAATCTGTTCCTCATGATACCGGCTCAAAATACTGCTACTTAACGTAGTTGCCGAATGCTCCGCCTCCCTCTCCGCATCCGCCAACTTCGTAGCCGCTTCCTGCACTGCTTGCTCATTACTATGATCCATCCTATACAACGAAGTAAACCTCTCCAAATCGCTCGGCGTCCAACTATCCTTCCTCGCAAGCAACGTAGTCACCTCCCTCTGTGTAGAAGCTCTGTCTGCAACCGTAGTCTTGTACGCGAGACGAGAAGAACGAACCAGTTCTTGGGCATCTGAGACTCGTTTTTCGAGATGCGTGATGCGCTCTTTTAGGGCTTCGATGCCGGAGTACCCCGTTAGGTCGTTGATGCGTTGCGAGGCGACGAAGATGTTGCCTTGCATGTGGTCCATGAGTTTGGAGAAGCGTTTTGTGATTGCGAGGCGGCGGCCTTCCTCTGCGGAGGGAAGCGAGGAGGAAAGCTCATCGGATACGCCATTGGAATATGGTTCTTCTTGTTTCGGGGAAGGAGGGACATCTTTCGATGGTGGCGGAGGTGTACTGCTTGAGGGAGGAGGATTGGGAGAATCAGCGCTGAAAAGCCGTCGTTGGGTTCGAATTCTACATTGTAGACAGATGGAAGGTCGAAATGAAGGTCGGTCTGCGATTCGAATCGCTCTTTTTGCCGATGTACTGGCAATTGAGTCGAAGAAGAGCCTTGGAGCAAACCGAGCTATGGGCTGCATGGCCGCCCTCCTTCGAAGTGTTGTAGTCGGGTTGTGCTTGTGAGGTTGATCTTGAGCTTCTTTTTCGAGGTTAAAGCTATGTCCCGACGCGGGCCAAGTCCGCTCACCGCTTTTGCAAGGGTGGGGCTGGCAGATTTCAAGAGCTGACCCCTCCATCATTCTCAACGGACTCTTAGATTTTTTACTTGTACATAGAATTCTTCTTGTTCCTTTTTGTATTGTCTACAGAACCCTTAGATCAGATACCTGTAGCATTTCCCTTTGATGGTTGGTTGAATAGAGGTCAGTCAAACCTGCTTGGCGGGCATCTTCGACACTGAGTCGCGAACACCGACTTTCACATATCCTCCAGGAATACTTAATGAATAGCTAACATATACATAGATATTTTCTCTACCTTATAATTGCCCAGCATGGCCGTCTCCACATTGCCTGCGATGAAAACCAACCCGAAGTACATCTTCTTCACCGACTTCGACGGGACGATCACCCAGAAAGACTCCAATGATTATATGACCGACAATTTGGGTTATGGACAGATCAAGCGGAAGCAAGGCAACAAAGATGTCCTCGATGGGAAAATGACCTTCCGTGACTCGTTCCGAGAGATGCTCGACTCAGTCAAGACTCCTTTCGACCAATGCATAAAGATCCTACAAGATGCCATCAAGCTTGATCCATATTTCAAGGAGTTTTATGAATATGCTCGAGAGAACAATATCCCCGTTGTTGTGCTCAGCGGAGGCATGACACCAATTGTGAGAGGACTCTTGGTTCATCTGCTTGGCGAGGAGCATGGAAATGAGATGCAAATTGTCAGTAATGACGTTGGACCAAGAGACGGAAAGAGCATAAACGAGGAAGGAGGCTGGCAGATTGTCTACCACGATGACACTCATTTCGGACATGATAAGTCATTGGAGATTAGACCTTATGCCAATCTCCCTGCGGACCAGAGGCCGACCATGTTTTATGCCGGCGATGGAGTATCAGATTTCTCGGCTGCGTCAGAAACCGATCTCCTTTTTGCAAAGAAGGGACATGGTACGTTTGTGCGATATTGCGCTGTATACGGTCTGCTGACAAGAATAGATCTCATTACCTACTGTCTAAGAGATGGTACTCCGTTTACCGTCTTCGAGGACTGGTCATCTATTCTGGCTACTGTTAAGGACATTGTAGCTGGCAAAACAACTGTGCAAGAAGTCTCGGCTGCTGGTGCCAAGGAAGCAAAGGCAAATGGAATGGCAAATGGGATGGCAAATGGAAAGGCAAAATAGATTTTTTTCGTTTGGTTTTGATCATTCATAGACGATAGAACACTTGATAGACCATTAGAAAGTCCAAACCCTGCGTTAGACATTTTTCTTCAACCACATTGCGAGATACGATGGTAGATTAATCGAGGACAACTTGTCACGGCACCAACAATCTTCAATATTATCTGGAGGCTCCGAGTTGACACTTATCCCATCGAATGTCTCATTCCACCTAGGGCTTTCTGCTGGGTAAACAACGTAGTGAATTTGAACCAGACTTCCGTGTCAAATTCAACATCCACTCTCTCGACCAGGTGAGCCGCTATAGGCATAGTACGATTAATAGAACCTAACGTTCAGTCGAACGTTACTACGGCCTGTGGCTCCGACTCCGACATTGGCCTGAGACCAAGCAATAAAGTGCGCCAAAATCCGAGCCAAATATGGACACCTGATTGAAACAATATTTACGTTCAATCCCAAACTCCACATCCTCGTCGCCGCATTATCTTAAGTGCACATATGCTTTTGCTTCTTGGTCAATCTTGCGAGAATACTTTCTCACAAGATAGACTTCTGAACTTGCAAGCAGAATTAAGTATCATGTATTTGCCCGTGGTCTGATGAAGCTAGAGATCATTTTCAGCTCGTGAAATATTCTTCACATAAGAACTTTGCCACAAGTTGAAGTTACGGCGAGCTTTAACTCGACTACCAAATACTTTTTGGGAGACAAGAGAGCAAGGAGAGAATGAAAAGGGAAAGCACTCCCACAGCTCCGATGTCATCAGGTGATGTGAAATTCGGAGGAGGGAATGCCGCAAATAGAATCTTGTACAAAGAATGAATAATGAATACTACAAGAAGGCTGCAACATTTTGCTTCAAGATGACGAATTCTTTCAAAATTTGAACGTTGTTGTCGGCTTCCATACATCCTTGAAGGCGAAGAGGCTCAAGCTCCCTTCCGGCTTCTTTTCTGCGCCAAATCCAAGCTCCGACCAATCAAATCGCTTCCGTTTCAACATCGTTTTCCCGAACAAACCTCAAATTCCTCAGCTCACAACTCGACCATCAACCTCAATTGACCACAACACTCCTCTCCCAACGATGGCCTCCCTCGCACACACCTCGCGCACGCTGCTGCGGTCCCTACCCCGGAGCTCGATGCCTGTCCTCGCCCTCTCCACCTCCGCAGCGAAACTCGATGTTACTGGTAGCTCGTTCGATTCGCCTTTCAAGGGCGTTGGCAACTCCAAGACCGATAAGATCCCGGATTTCAGTCATTATAGGAGCAGTGCTGGTAGTAACAAGAATTTGCTGTTCCAGTACTTTATGGTTGGAACGATGGGAGCGTTGACGGCTGCTGGTGCGAAGGCGACTGTGCAAGGTATGTGGCTGATTGGTCTCAATGGCCTCGGAAGAGATGGGAACGGAAGGACGAGATTTTTAATGGGCGAGGGGGCTCAATTGGGATCATGGACTGATTTTCTGTTCTCCTACAGATTTCCTCGTCAATATGTCTGCTTCCGCGGATGTTTTGGCTATGGCCAAGGTCGAGGTCGACCTCTCAACTATCCCAGAGGGCAAGAACGTACGATACACATCTCAATTGTGAAGGACCGGGAAACTGATGAGAATAGGTCATCATTAAATGGCGAGGAAAGCCAGTCTTCATCCGCCACCGAACCGCAGATGAGATCAAAGAGGCTGAGAGCGTTAAGGTCGAGACATTGCGGGACCCTCAAACTGATGCGGAACGTGTCAAGAAGCCTGAATGGCTGATCATGGTTGGTGAGTTATTTCGACATGAATTGTTGGTCTGGTAGCTGACTGGAAATACAGGTGTATGCACACATCTTGGATGCGTTCCTATTGGCGAAGCTGGTGACTACGGAGGATGGTTCTGCCCTTGCCACGGTTCTCACTACGATATCTCTGGACGCGTACGAAGAGGTCCAGCTCCATTGAACCTCGAAATTCCCGCATACGAGTTCCCCGAGGACAATGCGTTGGTTATTGGTTAATGGAGTTGTGTATATGGTGAGAGGTTTTGTTTGTTAAAGGGAGAGGATAGATGCGGCGGGAGCGGCTCTGTAGAAGGCGAAGCCGATGCCAATATGTACAAAAGATCATCGAAATGCATTGCCAAAGACATCCATTTTACTACGTAATGGTTCATAGAGCGGATACGAGATGAGCTATCGTATGATTTCGGATCCCTCTTCGCTATACTCAGAGGCTACGAAAGCTAAGTCAATAACAAGAAGCAAAGTGACAAATGAAGGCTATTTTCCTTTCAGACTTCGACTAGTCTAACAGGAAATGCACGATGCCATTGAGACCATGCTTTACAAATCTAGTCCATTATTTTACAAGCATTAGCTCGATGTATCTCATCAATGACCATGACCATCATCTTCTCCACCTCTCTGTTCCGGATCCAGCTTGATCAAAGTATCTATCCTCATGATCGAAATGCAGGCCTCCACAGCAGACTTCAACTGCCTAATCTTGCTCATGCTTGGCTCCAAAACGCCAGCCTTGATCTCATCCACAACCTTTCCTTTCGTCAAGTCCAAACCATAGTTCTTGTAGTTCTTCTGCTTGGCAATAGTCTTCTCGTCCTCATTTGCATCTCCGTCTTGGATACGCTGTGACAGGGCGTGTCTTGATCGAAGTCGTGCCACAAGCTCAGAGGAGTCCTTGGCGGCGTTGACGGCGAGAGTCTTTGGGATGACGAGGAGAGATTGAGCGAACTCGCCGATGGCAAGTTGTTCTCTAGAACCAACTGTACCGGCGAATTCTTCGAGGTAGATATGAAGGGCTGTCTCGACAGCACCACCACCCGGGACGATGCTACCACTTTCGAGAGTTCGCTTGACGGCACATAGCGAGTCGTGGACTGATCTCTCCATCTCATCAAGTTGGTAATCGTTAGGTCCTCGGAGAATGATAGAGGCTGAGGTGTGGACTTTGGTGCCCTTGATCAAAATACACTCATCGTCCGAGATTCTCTCTTGCACAACTTCTTCAGCGTGACCAAGAGACGAAACATCAAACTTCTCATCACCGTTGAGATCCGATAACGAGCTGATGAGAGTAGCGCCAGTCGCCTTGGCAATTCTTCGAAGGTCCTCTTTCTTGCATCTTCGTACAGCCATAGCTCCTTTCTCAATGAAGAGCTTGAGACATAAGTCATCAATACCTTTCGTGGTGAGAACAACGTTCGCCCCAGACTTGAGGATCATCTCGACTCGGTCCATCACAATACCAGCCTCTCGTTGTCGGATCTGCTCCAGCTGTTGGGGGTCATCGATCGTAATGTGGACTCCCAGCTTCATTCTCTCCTTCTGCAAGTTCATGTCCAGAACGGCAATCTTGGCATCTGTGATTCTGGTTTTCATCGCTTGTGATGCAACCGTGCAATTTAGCGCATAACCCTTAACTAGAATCGACTCCAGAGCTCCCTTTCCGTGTGCCTTGAGGATGTTGACTGCCTTGACTGGATATTTGACTTCTTGTCTGTTGTTCGTCGACTTGACAGCCTGCATAGCATCCACAACCATATTTGCAAAGAAATCCGAATCTGAACCAATAATTTTGCTCGACATCGAGGTTTTCGCGATGCTGATCAGAGACTCCCGACCGAGCTGATCCACCTTGACGCTAATATTTTCGTGCATGTACTTCACAGCTTCTCGGAGAGCTAATCTGTAACCTGTGATGATCGTTGTAGGATGTATTCGGTTCTTCATGAGCTCGTTTGCTCTTCTCAGAAGCTCTGCTGCAATAATAACCACAGATGTCGTTCCATCACCAACCTCCTTGTCTTGCTGTTGTGCCAGGTCGACCAAGATCTTTCCTGCCGGGTGTTCGACATCGAGTAAGCTCAGAATAGTCGCGCCATCGTTCGTTACTGTCACATCCTGCCATGGGTTAGCTTGGCCTGTATTCCGTCTGGAGCTTGAAGCCTACTCCAATATCGTCCACCATCATTTTGTCCAAACCGCTGGGACCAAAGGAGCTCTTGACAACATTTGCGATAGCTTGAGTTGCAAGCACTATTCCAAAGCTTAGTTCACGTTCATTTGAAGCTCTTTTCAAGGTCTTACCATTTTGATCACGAATGTCTGAACCACTGATTTTCTGGCCACCAAGGACTGTGTTATGTTAGTCGCAGAAGTTCTAAATAGGTATGAAAACATCTTACACAAAGTCCCGGCATTTCTAGGTTGTTCAAAGAGTGACCCCATTTTGACGTGGTTGTGTTGACTGTTGGTTATTCTTGCCTTTAGATTTCGCGACTCCAAAAGATTTTGGTCGACGCGCTTCCACCCAAAGTACGCTAAGGGAGCCTTTGCAAAAGCGGCACTGCATCCCACCTCGTCAACCCCAACGTCAAGGTTAACGTTCTTGAAAGCTTCAGCATCTCCCTTACCTCCAAGATCCTACAATAGTTCATATCCTAACCCATCCAGCCTCATATCTTGATTCTCTTTAGATGTCATCGGCTCGCAGGTACTTCTTCCAATGTTGCTTAAGAAACCCATTTCCCTGCCTGCCGTTATCCCTACGTACAGCTGGGGTGCTTGACTGACTAGGTGGCCTGAAGATCTAAAGGGATACAGGGTATTGAAATGTACGAAGTGAAGCGGAAGCCTCTCGGATGCACACCTGATCTACTACTAGTATTCCCGGCGTCACAACGTAGGTTAGACATTCTCAAAATATTCGAGGGTTCGCCGGCGTCGAGTACACATAGCAAGTCGAAGCTAAGCGCCTCAGTAGGTGGACGAAAAGCCACTTCTTGAGGGCCAAGTCTCCCTGGATGTCCACATAAGACTAGGTTGTTACGCTCCTGGTCAGATGTCCCGGCAAGATTTGTGCATTATTTCCATAGCCTCCCGTTATATTTCGCGGGCATATTAGGTAAATTATCATCTTTGTGTTTCAATTGGATCGGAATCATGAGATTGCGTTCTAATCTGTTCTATTCATGTACCATTGGGTCATGAAATTGGACGCCGCTGAATACTAGGTACTTCAACCTTGTGATGACTATGGTCCAGTGGCTAACAGACCTGTGTAGTTCTTTCTGGCTAATCCCGAAGCTTTGAAAGCCAAGCACTTCGACCTACTCAAGGAATCGACATTCAAATGGATAATCACCGACGAGGACACCGTCATATTATCTGAAGAAGCTAAAGAAGGTTGTTCCAGAATTATCTGGACATCCTTCCCTAAGCGAGAACGAAACACCTTTTCGTGGATATGAAGATGCCGAGGGCCATCATCAAGATTGCCCATATGGGTAACGTTGTTATCGGAGACAGCGCTCTTGATCATACGCATTGTGAGGGCTTTGGATGCGCCATATTCTCGAGAGGGCACGCTTGACTCGTCTTGTTTCTTTTGTCATTGGTTACAGGCATCATCAGACAAGAAGAAGCTCGCAAGCCTTCTCTGTGCGCATCAAAATCCGGCAAGGAGAGACATACCTTTGCCGAGCTACGAAGAAGTGCCCGAATGTCAATGTTCCTGCCCTCGCTAGTTGCTCGAAGCATCTCGAATTCGGCGCGCCAATAGTTACAGAACCATACTTGCTGAAATGTCTGCCTCCCTGGGAAAACGATCTGGTCTTGACAAGACAATCACTGAGGGCGATGATATGAATCGCCTGTTTGTCGTGAATTGAAGTCCCTCTCGACGAGTCATGCGGCACATGGATTTTTCGCAGATTAGCCAAGTTTTGGTTGCTAGACTTCGAGTTCCTGATCCCGGATCGCGTCTACTGTTCCCTAGAGATTACCGCTATCAGCCTCTTCAGCATCAAGTACTAAGCCAAACTTCTACCTTGGATTCCGGTTTCCGAGCTGCAAGACTATGCATTAAGCCAGTTTCACTTTCACCGTCAAGGAGAATTTCGCGAATTTCTTCTGCCACCAGCTTTTCAACGAGGGGTCTACCATAACAGTTGGCGACGATTTGGAAGAGGTAAAATCGCTTGGATTTGACGCCAGCTGCAGGATGCTAGAATGGTCGACTGAAGCCTACTAACCAACTCGGCGAGAAGGGTAAGATTGGGAGGAACGTTCCCTGCTCAGAACCAACAATTTTCGGTCTACCATGCTTTCCGGGTGGCCTTCCGTGGGTTGTCTGCTCACTCATTGCCAATGATTTACTAGCTGCACTTTAGAGGTAGCTTCGTTCATTAGTCGCATAGAGCCATGGCAAGCACGGCAAATTTGACTTAAATGCTGGTCATATTTGTTGAGTGACCATGTGGTATATGTCCGAGAAATACTCTACAAGCTTGGTATCTACTTCCATGGTGGCATATAGATGTACTGGGAAGGTGATCGAATTAGATATGAATTCTAATTTGAGAGGATATTCTGGTTAATGTTTGAGAGCTTTTACATGATGATAGGAGGGAAGCTTGATCATGCTATTCCATCCGATTGTCTAGGGACGCTTCATGATCTTCTGCGCCGAGGAAGTGTTTCTCTCGCTTCCATTATTTTTTGAGTAATCCCGGCTATTTTAGACTAACATGGAGTGAATGGAGAGCGCTTCCTCTTGGGCACAATTCCTACTTTTTCAGAAGAGTCACTTGAGCCAAATTTAGTTCGAATGCTATGCACTATCCAAAGAACGACAGAACAAACAGTGACTGCTCTTTAAAAGCTTCGGCGTGGTGCTCACTTTCAAGTAATACTAAGCTAAAGCCCCTATTCGACGTGGGGCAAGGCTGAAGCAAGGCTGAACTCTCGCTTAAGCGCACGACCCCAAAATTGGAGGGGTTGTTTTGGGCGGAGTCACAAATTGAGTCAACGCCGTGAGCTTTAAATTAACATAAATCATTCGCAACAACCCTCGAAGATCGACAATCATGGCCGACCAAACCCCAGCAGAAGGGCCTTCCAAATCCGCACTCAAGAAAGCAGAAAAACAGGCCAAATTGGCAGCTGACAAGGCGGCGAAAGCCGCGAAGCAAGCAACGGTTGCTGTTGTAGGAGGAAAGAAGGCGGACGATATTATCGGCATGACGGTCTCCAAGACTGAAAACTTCCCAGCATGGTACCAGGAAGTTGTTCTGAAGGCTGAGATGATCGAGTATTACAACGAGATCTCCGGTTTCTTCATTCTTCGTCCTGCGTCTATGTTCATCTGGAATCAGATTCGAAAATGGTTTCAGGAGCGCATTGAGGCTATGGACGTCGAGGAGGCCAGTTTCCCTATGTTCTTATCCTCGAAGTCTCTTGAGAAGGAGAAGGATCACGTAGAGGGATTTGCTCCTGAGCTTGCTTGGGTTACCAAGGCGTTTGTTTTGCCCCTCCTTTGGCAATTGGCGCGATACTGACGCGTAACAGTGGTGATAAAGACCTCGAGGTCCCTGTTGCAGTCCGTCCTACCTCCGAAGCTGTCATGTACCCTTACTACTCGAAATGGATTCGAAGTCATCGCGATCTTCCTCTCAGACTCAATCAATGGAACAGTGTTGTGCGATGGGAGGCCAAGCAGACAACTCCTTTCCTCCGAGCCCGAGAGTTCTTGTGGCAGGAAGGACACACCGCACATTTGACCGAAGCATTGGCTGGCGAGGAGGTTCTCCAAATTCTTGAGCTGTACGCTGGTGTTTACGAGCAATTGCTCGCCGTCCCAGTCGTTCGAGGCCGCAAGACCGAGAAGGAGAAGTTCGCAGGAGGATACTATACCACCACAGTCGAAGGCTACATCCCATCCAACGGTCGCGGCATCCAAGGTGCAACATCCCACTGCTTAGGTCAAAACTTCAGCAAGATGTTCGACATCACTGTCGAAGATCCATCTCCAAAGGAAGGTGAGAAAGCCAAGCACATCCACGTTTGGCAAAACTCCTGGGGTCTCTCCACCCGCGTCATCGGCGTTATGGTCATGATCCACGGCGACGACAAAGGTCTCGTCCTCCCACCCCGAATCTCCAAACTCCAAGTAATCATGATCCCCGTCGGCGTCACCAAATCCACCACCCCCGAAGACAAAACCAAACTCTACGACCAACTCCAAGAAATCAAAGACACGCTGAAGAAAGCTGGCGTACGAACCGACTACGACATGCGCGAAGGTTACACCCCAGCCTGGAAGTTCAACGACTGGGAACTGAAAGGTGTTCCCCTCCGTCTTGAATACGGTCCCAAGGATGCGGCTAAATCAGTCGTGTCCTACGCTCGTCGCGACACTGGTGAAAAAGGCACTATTCCCGTCACAGACCTCTCAACCGCGATCCCCACCCTCCTCGAAACCATTCAATCCGACCTCTACAAAAAAGCCGACGACGCCTTCCGCGAACACCGTATCAAGATCACCAAATGGGAAGAAGTGGTTCCAGCTCTTGATGCTAAGAACGTAGTCTTGATTCCTCACTGCTTGAAGGAGAAATGCGAGGATAAGATTAAGGACTTGACGACGGGAAATCAGGTTGAGGTTGAGGGTCCCGAGAATACGAAGGCGCCTAGTATGGGGATGAAGAGTCTTTGTATTCCGTTTGAGCAGCCGGAGGGGTTGGTTAAAGGGGAGACTAAGTGTCTGAATCCTGAGTGTGAGGCCTTTGCGGAGCAGTGGTGCATGTTTGGTAGGAGTTACTAGGTGTGTGCGTGAGTTTGCGGGATGGATGGACGAAGGAGTACGTGATTGGAGTTGGGGAAAAGTCTTGTAGATGGGGTGGGAATTGCATGGATTCATGATGGCTTTGATGAATGTATGAGAGTCATTTCCTTGGGCTGAGTTTCGCGAGTTGAGACGTAGATCACTTGCAGGAGCTTCAAGAAGTTACGCGAGCAATGGTATACACCAGAGCAGAGAAGAATAACAAGATTTCATACAGGAAAGAAACCAATTGAAAATCTCGTCAAAAGTCATCACGATTGATCTATTAAGAGGGCCCCTGGCTAATGTTAAGTAGAAGACGTCCGCCCTTCCAAAAGATGCCAGTCCGCCTAGAAGTGAATGAGAATCATGACTTTTGAATCATCCCCCCAATGTGCAGTAGTGAGAAGTCATTCCTCCACGTCGTCTTCGCCATCTTCGTTTCCCATAGCATCCTCCCTCCACGTGTTACTCTACATATCTTGAACAAATAGCAGGCAAGACAAGACTCCGTACCACTGCAGCGAATGCTTTTCGACCGGAGGTATCTCTTGGCAGAAGATTTGATAACCGCTCAAACGAAATCAGCCGAATAAGAAAATCCTCGGAATTCTTCTTGCATAGCTTGGGATAGGACTGTTACGAGCATTAGTACTGATCGGAAACGTCAATGTGGGTATCAACGTACCAGACTGCACAGGAGTTAAAACTGGTGTAACGCTTGTGAACTCGGAATCGAAGTTGCTGGTATCGGTGGCGCTGGAAATTTGAGGTTGGAATGGTGGCGGAATCTTCTTGTTGTACACGTCTTCCCAGTTGATACTTCTGAAGAAAGGTTGGCTCATGATTTCTTGCGCATCGGTTGGCCCACTTCCCAAACGTTGATCTGGTTCTCTCGTCAATAGTTTTTGCAATATTGACACCGAGTCTCGAGGCATGTGAATGGGGTATAATGGCTCGTCGGCAAGAATGGCGTCGTAAATCTCGTCCTCGTCTTCACCTCTGAATGGTGACTGTTGTAGAAGCATTTGATAGATTAGAACGCCGAATGCCCACCAATCAACAGCTCTGCCATACTTCTTGTCTAGCAAGATCTATAGATGTTAAAAAATTGCTGTGATAACGTTCACAACACGCTTACCTCAGGAGCCATGAATTCAGGAGTACCACAGAAAGTGCTCGTAGTAGATCCATACCACATATCTTCTTTGCAAAGACCATAATCACCGATCTTGATATGACCATCTAGTGTCAACAAGATGTTGTCCAACTTCAAATCACGGTATATAACGCCATTTTCATGGAAATACTTCAAAGCTAAGCAGACCTCTGCCGCATAAAACCTGTGGCAATCAGTATAATGTAGGAGACAAGACACGAAGGACTACTTACTGGGCACGCTTCGTGCCAAATTGACCGCGCTGAATGTGCAACATTAGATCACCACCACTGATATACTCCATGACGAAGTAGACTCTTGTCTCCGTCTGGAAACAAGCATGAAGATTGAGAAGGAATGGATGGCGCTCCTTGTTCGCAATCAAGAACACTCTCTTCTCGGATCGTGTGCTCTCAACCTCATCATTTTCGATGATGAATTCCTTCTTCAACACCTTGATAGCATATAGTTGCTTTGTTGCTTTCGTCTCCGCAAGCATGACCTTACCAAAGTTACCCTTTCCAAGGACAGCCAAGAAATTGAAATGGTCTAAACCAATCCGTTTCCCAGTACCAGGGGTATCAGCAGGTGGTGCAGGTCTGCGTTGAGTGACAACTTGAGAAGGTGGTGCCGGTGCCGGTTCCGGAGCAGGAGTAGGTTTGACTTGGGTTGTTGCGCCATACATCGCTGCTGTTGGAGAAATTTGGGGTTGTTGTACTTGCTGTTGTGCCATAGGTTGCTGTGGATAGCCGCCACTGACTTGAGCATAAGCTGCGGGATTGTAAGCAGGCTGTGAGGGTTGTTGGGGCTTTGGTGGTGAACTATAAGGTTGGTCTTCAGCCTGACTATCAAGACGAGGGGCGCCATATGTGGGACTAGCAGAAGCACGCCCACTGGGATAGTCTGAAGACTGTCTTTGGTATGGGTCCCTCGGATCTCTTTGAGTTGGGCTTCGCGGTCCAGTCATTGCCGCGGCGGCAGCAGCTGCAGCCGATGACGATGACGTTCGGTCAGGTCCTGGTGGTCTTTGGCTTTGAGGCGATGTTTGACCTTGAGCATACATTGCTTTGGCAGCTTCAGTCGCCTCCATACACGAAGCCGATTGACCCCCGTAGGACTGGGTCCGTGGAGGTCGAGTTGGATCAGGGCCATAGGCAGAAGCAGGTGTGCTAGCCTCGGAAGGTGTTGATGCCTTGGATTGTGGTCGCAATGTACGCCCGCTCATTGTCGGCTGGGATGTCTGGCGGCGTTTTTGATTTTTAATGCCGTCAAGAATCACATTTGCTACTGCCATAGACATACCACAGAAGTCTGGGACGAGATGTACACATCCGGAATGGCATGTAAGACCACATTCTACACATGTGAGTATCAATCAAGAGCCTTTGCATTGGAATCGACTTACCTGAGCATTTTCTGCAATTCTTCTTCCCAAAAGGTAGAATGTAACCACAGTGACAGCACCAGTTGGCGCTCATATTCGCAAACTTCTCGAAACGATGCGGAATACGGTGGTTGATCTTCTCCTCGTCCGGATCGGTCTCTGCGTTTGACTTGCTTATACACTTGGTGACCACGCTCGTATAGCACTTTGTGTGGCAAGTATATTTACAATCCTCGCACTGCATGCCCGCAGAGTACTTAAGGAAGTCGCCGCATAACGCACACCGCATGATGTTGTAGAACTGCTGTTGGACGAATTTATGGCCGTACATCTCGTGAACTTCCTCCTTTCTTTGTCGAACAGCGCCTTTACGGCCCAAGCCTGCTGCATCATATCGCGGGGCAGCACCACCCGCCTGGCTCTTTGAAAAGCTGATCGTCAAGTGGATTGCGCCAGAGGGCTCGAGAGCGAACCATGCATCAATTGGCTGTGCTGGAATTGTGCCTGCCCCAGGTAAAGCTCCTCCAGGCTGAGCGCCCATTCCCGCGCTTCCAGGAGGCTGTCCATATTGAGTTTGCGTCGGATTCATGTTGAACTGAGGGGGAGGGACAGAAGAGATGCTGCCGTTTGCCATACGATCAGCAGAAACCCATCCTGAGCTGTTGATCTCTGCCTCGATCTTCTTTCGTCTCATCTCCTCCACAATGTCCGAGATGCGAATCCATAACAAGCCAATTGGAGAAGAATGATCCGAGAGTTTGTCGTAGACTGTAAGCTCAATCTCATTCGCCTTTTCCACGTTGACATTGTTGAATTCATTCTCCCACTTGTCTGTCCGTGTCGCCTTACTACGAGCAACTACATTGTCCTCTACCTTGATAGCTACGTATGTTTCGGGTGCACGGGAGAATCGACTCGTCGCGGCATGATCAACGTCTCGGACAGCGTGGATGCGAATTGAGAGTGTACCTGTCAGAGGCTTTCGCATGTTAGGGGTGTTAATGCTGTCATCTGCAAAGCCATGTCAGTATAAAATATGAGATTTAAGCAGAATTCGAGAATACAGACCATCAGGCGCATCCGCAGAACTCTCCATATCAATGTGCAGATCTTCGTATCTCTTCAGGGCCTGTTTCAGAAGCTGTATCTTCTGCGTGCTTTCGACTCGTCGTGCAGCAGCATCCGCACGACTCTTTCGATCGCCCTCCATCTGATAGAGTTGAACCATCTTTTCGATTCCCTTAAGGTATTGCTTCTCCACGTTGAGCTTGAACTCCAACTGCGAAAGCATGAGTTGAATGCGGGGTCCAAGGTGCGGGGTATCGTATTTAATGAGGTCTATATCCATCGTTAGAATTTGGACATTCTGACTTTAGAAATGCTAGAACATGACTTACCAAGCTTTGTGTAATTCGGCCGTGACTTTGGCATACCTTGCCCAGGACCTGGTGCTGCATACGGGTGTCTTGGAGGCATCATGTCACCAAGTCCACCGATTTGGCTGTATTCCTGCGTGCCATAACCACCGTGATCAGAGCTAGCGTCCATATATCCTCCTCTGGAATCTTTTGGTGGCGGGGTAGGCGGAACACCAGCACTCTGCGGCCTGCCTGGAGCCCCGCCAGCAGCTCCTAGATTCATGTCGTTCATGCCTTGTCCCATCCTCCGCATCTGCAGCTCCTGCATTCGCTCTTCGAGATACTGTATGTTTCGACGTCCTTCGCGGATCTGGGTATCTATCCTCGACCTGACCTGCTCATTCTGTGTCTGCTGCCGCATCTGACTCGCAGCATTGAGCAGAGCCCTCTCGCGCTCGATCTTCTTGTAGACCGAAGTGAGGGCATCATCGTCGTTGTTCATGATTGCGGTCACCGGCGCGTCTCTCACGCCACGAGGTGATGATGTCCGATTGTGATGGGGGTCGATGGTCCTGATGCTCGGTTTAAAGGTTCACGAAGTGGGGTTGTGTTGTTTTCGAGGTGCTGTGACTAGGTTGGCGACGTCCTTCCTGCGGCCTCGCGACAAACACCAGAGTATGCGCGGCTCACTGACAGGTATCTGGGTTGAAGATCACACTCGTGTTGCAATTGTGTTTCGAAATATCTGTGAGTTTGCACCACACGTGAGATGATGGATGGCCGCTGCTGAACACGGCATGTACAGTACGAGCAACGGAGGAAACTCAGCCACGATCAAACTACTAGTAGCTGTGGAGGCGCGGCTGTGTGGGATGTTGGTGCGGTAGTTGCCTTAGACGAGGTGAATCTTCCATAGGGTGAGGGAGAAGAGCATGGAAGCAGTGACAAATATTATTCGGAAGACGAATTGGGATGAGGAAGGATTCGGATCTTGGTGAAGGAGCTTGAAGACGGGCCCAGACCCGAGAAGCGTTGGGCGCTGAATCCTGATGTTGATTCCACACACGCTTTTCTTTATTGTGATGTGATATTGCTCGACAGCCCCTCATGCGCGCTCTCCTCCCCAATTCGGCTCACCTGCAACGCCAGTCTGTGCCCAAAACCGACGATGTCATCTACAGGGGTTGAAGTCCTTATCTTTTCACGTATTATGGATCGTGTTTTACTTCAATCTATATTTCGAACTTCAAGGCAGATTTATCTTGAAGTATTTCATGACGGAGCTCGGGTCAGCTGGCCAAAGTTCACAGGGCTGATAAAGTGAGTTTTAGAGGATGATCAGTCATCGCAAGTCCTTCATGAAATAGCATGTGCAACGGTACGACTCTGTAGTAGCGTGTTTTACAACCTTGGAGGCCACCCTTTGTGATCCGTATTAACCAACAACATCATAAGAATTTCTCATTCTCAAATTCTTTGGCGAGTGTCTATCTCAATTTTACATTGTTCATGGTCATTCCCCTTCTATGAAGTATACTTGCTCTTGAGCAGCTTCGCAATCGTCTGTAACTGGATATTGCTCGTTCCCTCATAGATAGCTCCAATCTTGCTATCTCTCCACATCTTCTCTGCAATACCTTCTCTCACGAAGCCCATACCTCCCATCCACTCAATAGCTAGGCCACTGACTCTTTGGGCTACTTGCGAGGCGTAAAGCTTCGCCATCGCAGCATCTTGGACAAAGTCCTCACCTGCTTCCTTCTTTCTTGCGGCATTGAAGACTAATGCTCTTGCTGCGGCAATTTCAGTGTATGACTGTGCAATCTGATGTTGCATGCCCTGGAAGTCTCCAACCAGTTGTCCGAATTGCTTTCGGTCATTCCACACATATCTGGTATCTGTTAGCGAGAGTCCTATCAAAAGTCCTATTAAAAGCCCTAAAAGTCCTAAAGTCCCAAGACAGAACTTACTTAGCAGCGTTCTCGAAAGCTCCAAGAGCAAGTCCAGTCATCTGAGCCGCAATACCAATTCGTCCTTCGTTTAGCAGACCAATAGCATACTTGTAGCCCTCTCCCTCGACACCAAGAAGGTTCTCCTTTGGTATCTCAACATCGTCGAAGTTTAGCACACATGTACTGCTAGCCTTGATACCAAGCTTCTTCTCCTTCTTAGCTATCGAGAATCCCTTCATGCCCTTCTCGACAATAAATGCCGTGATGCCCTTGTAGCCCTTGCTCGGGTCTAAATTCGCAAACACAATAAAGAACTCCGCCTCCATCGAATTCGTAATCCACATCTTACTCCCCGTAATCTTATACCCCGCCTCCGTCTTAACGGCCTTCGTAGCCAACGCAAAAGCATCCGACCCCGAAATCGGTTCAGAAAGACAAAAACTCCCCACGGTATCCGTCGCCAACTTCGGCAACCACTTCTTCTTCAACTCCGTACTCCCCCATTTCAACACCGCCGTATTCACCAAAGTATTATGCACATCCACCATCACACTCACACTCGGATCTACCCTCGCCAACTCCTCAATCCCTACAATAGCAGCTGTGAAATTCATCCCCGCGCCACCGTATTCTTCCGGAATCTCAACACCCATTAGTCCTTGTTCGAATAATTGTTCGACAACGGTGGGATCCATGGATTCGTTTTCGTCCATTTCACGGACTTTGGGGGCGATAATGTCGTTTGCAAATTTGGAGACGGAGTCGGCCATCATGGATTCGGTTTCTGACATGTGGGAGATGGGCGTGGGAGGGATGTCGGTGATGTCGATTGAGGCATTGTGCCGCCTTGATGTTGCGGAGAGTGGTCTGGCACTGGGATAGATATTAGTAAGTTCTAGGTGTTTGAGGGTGACTGAGTTACTGTTGGTATATTCTGCTTGGTCTGACAGGTCGAAGAGCTGGTCGAGCTGTTGATGCTACCCCTCTCACAGCAGGACGCAGGACTTTGGCAATTGAAGCCATTTTGGCGGATTTTAGGAGGATTTGATTATGAGAACCGAAGTAGGAAGGATTAATGTGTCAGAGAGAGAAAAATGTAAGCCCAAGGGATACACTAAAGTTGTTTCGCGACTCGTGACAGAGAGCGGTTGTTGAAGGCTTTGGGGACAATCAGCCTCGGTTCGAAAGCGCTTGCTGGTCCGAGCTGCCTTGGTCCGGGGAAGCTCCAACATTGTTGCCACAACTTCACAACTCGGCATCATAAAATCTTGAAGTGCCGAATCGGGTCTCACCAGATGCACACGGCATTTGTTCCGTTCTCGGAGTATGAGCTACCAGAGTTGTCTACACGGTTTATGCTGCTCCTCGTCGATATCACATGCAAATCCCAAAAGTTATCCAGCCTTCACTTCGGAATACCTTCAATAATACCTGAAAGAGCTAGATATCATTTTCAAGCCCAGATCATCTCTCTTCTTGGCAGCCATCAATTGCGCACATTAAAGTTTGTGGATTAAGCCTCTGCATCTTGCTTTAAAGATTGCCCACCTTTCTTTCAGTCAACATCTAATGCTAATTATTTACGCAGACAACCTCACAGCACAACTTAATGCAGCTTAAAATTTACGCGGCTCTTAATCCGTTACAATAGTAGCTCCAAGGCCTTCCAAAAGACGCAGGCAAGCCCCGGCTGAGGAGGCAGAAGTCGAATTTCCTATCCAATGGTCTTCTTCTCTCCTGGCCTTCAGCCCGATGTTCGATTCACAATGTACGAGAAATTTGAGTACCACCTTTAGTCTGTCGTCCTCAAGCTTCACTCTCGCTTCTTCCAGCGCTTTCTCAACTCTCCAGAGAAGAGTCATCTTCCAGCATCCAAGGAGTTTCAGAATGAGTACTTCTCAACTGAGAACGAGGAAGGTTGGGTCTTGGAACTCAAAAGCACGGCATATCTATGAACTATGATGCTCCATGTTCTCGAAAGAGTCACCACTGTGAAGGCCTTGCTAATAAGGCACTATCTTCAAGCACAAACAGAATTCCATGCTCAAATACTGAAACTCTTATAATCTCCATCTCAAACAGATCAACCTATAGCTGGTCAAGAACTTGAGAGAAAGGCCTTTGAGAAATTGCTACTTGAATTCTACGCCCGGCCTTATATCATCGACACCTGCGAAGAGCTGCAAGCCATGGCAAAGATTGCTGACTTCTAATGTGCTCTGCCCATCTTTTCGACCACACTTACCGCCGCTTTATTTGATAACCCAATGTTCACGCGGGACGGGAACTTCCAAGAGGCAAGCTATAACCTGGTATTACAGCAAAACAGCTACGACACGGTGGTCTATTCCGAGAGTGTTTCGTGCACGTCGTTGTAACACGGGTGGATGGATTCGGCACAACTTTGAAAATAATGCCCAGAGCAAGTAAAATCGAGAGGCATCGGCATGGTCAAGAGCGGTTGATGAACGATCCTGAGCTCATGCCCTTGACCTCCGCAGCGCACATTGATCTGTGCAGAGCCCTCCTTGCTGTCAACCAAGAGCTGATCATCGAACCTGTTGAGATGAAAGTTGATTTTGAGAAGTTCAACGGTGGGGCTTGCACGGATGGGAAGCTTTCCCACCATCTCCAAGCCACCCAGAATGCCTAGGGCTACAGAAAGCTGGAGGAGAACTTGGCCAGAGTCCGAAAGATCACTCTCTAGATAGAGGGGATTTTCAGCATGCGATGCGAGTTCAATTAAAGAACAACCTCAAGTTTGATAAGACTGGGCGAGGCGCAGGATGGGTATGTACGAGCAACACTTTCTCTGTGCGGACATGCCTGTAAGTTATCATCATTTTTTAATCAAGACTCCCTTGCTTCTTTGCTGTGATTCTGCAAACGGAGCTTTCTTTAGATCCATTTGTCCGAGGTGCAGACTTACCAGCCTTCTGATTGTCAGCGGGACTCGAACGAGATTGTTAGAAGGTATAAGATGAGCATTCTTTGTTGATGATATGTGAGGGAAGCGGAGCCCCTTTATATACAGAAGGAGTAAAGAGAGCCTCATTTTAATACTTTTATACGATCGAACACTTTTACATACTCTAAACGAGCGAATACAAGAGTTTTCATATACTACATACAATATTTAATTACATTTTCGATAAACTATAATTAAAACTATATAAGAAAAAAGTCTATAGAAAAATAGCGAGCAATAAATAAAGAAAGCGACAAAAACTAATATTAAAACGCTAATAATAAAAATAAAATTTTTAAATAAAATTTTTATTTTGATTTAAAGTATTTTATACAATAATTATTCGAATAATTAAACGATAAATAAATCTTTTTTTTTTTGATTATAAAAATTAATCGATTTTTATAATTATTTAAAATTTTTAAAACGATTTTTTCAATAGTATTTTCGTTAATTTATTTGTAATTTGTTATAATATATAAATATATTTTAAATTTTTTTTTTTTAATAATTTTTTTACGAACGAAATAATATTAAATATCGATATATTTTATTCGAATATAAAATTGAAAATTCTTTGTAAATATAATAGCGTTTTAATTATTTTTGTAAATAATAATAATATTCGTATTTAAATCGTTTTTTAATTGTATTTATTTGTTCGATATATTCGATTTTATAAAATGAAAATAAAATCGTAAATTAACGTTTTACGAACTAATTAATAATTATCGATTTTATATTGAATATATAATCGAATATTAATTATTTAATATTACGATTATCGATTTAATTGAAATCGATATAATTTTCAAATAATTAAATCAATTTTCGAAAAATTAAATTTATATTAAATATATTTTAAATATATTAAAATTTTTTATTATTATTTTTATATATATTTTGATCGAATTTAAAATAAATCGATTAATAATTAAAACAATATAAATAAAATCGAATTACGTATTAAATATAATATATATAAAAAAATCAATAACGAATTAATATATTTATTAAAAAAATATATATATTTAATAATTTTTTTCGATTAAAATTAAATAAATTATTAATAATTAAATAAATCAATATATTATTATTTTTATTGATAATATTAAAATATTCGAGTATATTAATATATTACGTTTAATAATTGTAATTTTTACGTATTAAATATAAAAATTAATAATATTAATATATTTTCAATTTTTATACTAATTTTCTTTTAATTAAAATACGTAATAAATACGTATATATATTTCGATATTAATAATTTTTATTTTTATAATAAAGATATAATTTATTTTTTAATATAATTTTTCAATTAATCGTAAATTTAATAAATAATTTCATAGTTTAAAAATTTAATATTTATAAAATAATTATAGAAAATCGTTCGTTCAAAAAAAACAAATAAAAAAATCTCGTAATTATATTGATTATATTATAAACTTTTTGTAAAATTATAATAATTTCGTATAATATTAATTGAATAATTTTTAAAAAAAGAAAATAATCGTTTTCAAAGTAAAAAATATTTTTCAATTTTAGTATTTTATATTATATTTTTTTTTATATATATATATATTTCAATTTTTGTTTTAATTAATATTTTTTTCTCGTAGAATTAATATAAAATTTAATTCGATAATATTTTAATCGTAGTAAAAAAAATATTATAAATTGTATTATTTTATTTTTTAATTGTTTATATATTCGTAAAAAAATCGAAGAAATATTAATTAATACGTAAATCGATAATTGAAATTAAAAAATTAATTAAATTAATAATTTAATTATTTCGTATTTATATTATAAAAATTTTATTTATTTATATTATACTTTGAAAAATTGTATTTTATACAATTAATAAATTTTTATTCGTAGTATTAATTGCGTCGTATAATTGTTGAAAGTATTAATAATTCGACGCGTTTTAAACGCGATCGAGTTTTTACAATACGATATTTTAATTAATTTAAAAATCAATTAATAAAATCGAAATTTATTAAAATGTAAAAAAGTTTTAAAATTGATTTATTATAATAAAAAAACTGTATTTAATATCGTTATTAATAAAATCGAAAAATCAATAATAAAATAAATAAATCAAATAATAAAATTATAAATCGAGTATTTTAATTTGTAATTTATATAATTAATTAATAATAATTAATTATATTTTTGTATTTTCAAAAGTTTAATTTGAAATAAATTAATTTGTTTAATTTAAAAAACAAAATTTTATTTTTATTTTAAATTTTTTTTTTTTTTATTTATTTATTTATTTATTTTAATCGTAAAATTATTAATATTAATAAACGTTTACAAAATTTTATTTAAATTGAATTTTATTATAACGTTTATCGAATTATTATTTTTATATATTTATTGTACTTTTTATAATTTTTTATATTCGTACAATTATTTTAAAATTATAATATCGATTATAAAACGTTTTTCGATTATTGTTTTTAATTTTATTAAATAATCGTATAAAAAATACAAATTCGTATAAACGATAATAAAAATATTAAATAAATCGAATTATTTTACGATTATATTAATAATAAAAATTATTACAATTATTATATTCGTTTTATTAATTATTTTTTATTTTAAAATCGATTTTCGTTCGAATTTCGTTAATTATTATAATTACGTATTTAATTTACGAGTTTAAATTAGTATTATTAATATATGAATCGTTTACGAATACGAATATTTTAATTGTTTTTAAATCAATCGAAATATAATAAATATCGCGCGATAAATTATTTTATTATTATTTCAATTTTTTATTTAAAATCGTTATATTTTTCTCGATTGAAATTTAATATTATATTGCGATTAATAAATCAAAAGCAATTTTTGATTAATAAATAAACGTAATATACATTTCGCGAATTTGTTATTTTCAATATTAATTAAAATAATTTATAATTTTTAAATCAATAAATTCGATTTTTTTATTTTTATTTTTTTATTCAAATTATATTTTGTTTCTTTTTAATAATTATATAATCTCACTATTAAATATTAATTAATTCGCGAATATTAAATATTTTTTATTTTTTGTTTACAATTTAATCTTTTTTAATTTTTTTTTTTTTTTTCAAATTTACAAATTGTAATATCGATAATTTTAATATATTATTTATTTATATATTAACGATTTCAAATATTTTTTTATTTTTTTCTAATTAAAAAACAAAAATTATATATTGAAAATTTTATTTTTAATTCAAAAATATAATATTTATAATATATAGTAAATTAATAAATATTTGCTTTTGCAAATTTATATAATAATTTTTTTATAATTATAATTATTTTTTTAAAATAAAAATATATTATTTCTTTTAACAAATTAATAAAAATTATTTATTAAATTAAAATTTGCGATTACGTATATATTTATATAATTTTTTGTAATTATATTACAAAATTGTAATTTTAAATTAAAACTAAAATTAAAATTAAAATTATTTTTTAATTTATTTATTAAATTGTAAAAAATTCTATAAAAATAAATTTTTCCAATTCGTTATTAAAAATTTGAATTACGATTTTCGTTTTTTTATATAATTCGTTTATTGTTTTATTTTTAATTTCATTATTAATTTAAACTTAAAAATCGAAATATTTTTATACGCTATTAAATCGTATTATATGAATTCAAAAACGTTTTTAACAAATAAATTTTTTTTTTATTATAAAATTTCGAAAAATTTTTTAAATATAATAATAATTTTCTTTTTTTATAATTTGATTACGAATTTTATATTTATTTTCTTTTTACTCGTTATATAAATTATATCGATCGTAATTTTTTTTTTATATAATATTAATTTAAATTTTTATTATTCGTAAAATTATTATTATTATTATTAATATTCGTAAAATCAAAATAATTTTATTCGAAATAAATTATAAATTTAAATTTATTCTTCGTATTTTTTAATCGATTATAACGTTTAAATTAAATTTCAATTGAAATTAAATAATTATTATTATTATTTTTTGGATTTTTATTTTCTTATATTGTTTTTATTATTTTCAATTTTTCGTTTTTTTATATAATTCTCGTAAATTGTTTTTTTATCGATTTTTCAATTTACGACTTTCGAAAATAAAATTTTATTACAATTAATTTAAAATTTATCGATTCGTAAAATAATTATATAATATATTTTTTATTTGTTGTATTTTTTAAAAATTCGAATATCGAAATTAATAAATAAATTTAAAATAATTAAAATATTAAAATCGTTTTTTATTATTAAAATATTATTAATTTATCGTTTAATTTATATACGATGAAATTTGTTTATTATTTTACAAATAATATTTATTTTTTTTACTATTATCAATATAAAAATATTTATATTGAAAATTTTAAAATATATTTTAAATACTAATAAAATAAATATAAATTTATTCGATTTTATTAAATTATTACAAATTTTTATTATTATTTATAGTATTTATTTTTTCGTAATATATTTTATTATTTATTTCAATATAATCGTATAAATTCATTATAATAAAATATAATATCGTTTTATTTTTTTAATTAAATTATATATTTTAATCGAAATTTTTTTTATTTTTATTATTACAATTTTTATTTGTTGTTTAAATTTTATTAACACAAAATTCTTTTTAATATTATAAATTAAAACTTTTAACAATTTTAAATATATATTAATTTAATATTTTTTAATTACGTTTTATATTACTCGTACAAATATTTTTATAATAAAATTTACAAATTATAAAATCGTATTATTATTTAAATATATAATATTAATAATTATCGAATAATTAAACTTATAATTATTTAATAAAAAAAATTTAAATTATTTTAACGATTTTACGTTTATTTAATAATAATAATAAAATTTGTTTATTTATTTCAATAATAAAAATAATATATTACAAAATACAATATAAAAAATAACGTTTTTAATAAAAATATAAATTTTAATCGTATTTTCGATTTTTATATTATTTATTTCAAATTAAAATTAAAATTCGCGATTTAAAATAATAAATTTAATTCGTAAATCGATTTTTTATAAAATTATAAATTAATCGTATTTTGTAATTAATATAATAATTGCGTTTATATTTAATAATATACTTTGAAATTTCTTTATAATATATTTATTTATAAATTAAAAAAAAAATTTTAATTTTAATTTTTTTCAATTAAATAAAATATATTTTTTTTAATTAAAAAATATTACATTTTTTAATTATTCAATTTCGTAATTAATTTCTCGATATTAATATATTTTATAATAAAAAAAATATTTTTTACAATTTTTTAATTATTTTTTTTTTTATTTCTCGAAATCGAATTTTTTTATATTTAAAACAAAAATATTAAAAATATTTATTTTGTTTTTATCGTTAAATTTTTTTATTTTTTTTTCGTAAATTAAAAAAATTTAATAATTTATTATAAAAACGTATTTCTTATATCGAAAATAAATTTCGTTTTTTAAATTTTTCGTATATTTGTTATTTTTTTTTTAAAAAATATTTTATCGATCAATATTTTGTTTTCTTATAAATATAATACTTTTTTTTTTTCAAATAATTATTTCAATCGTATTTATTATATTTTTAATTTTTGTAATCGTAATTATATTTATTTTAATCGCGTTTATTATCGCGATTTTTATTTATTTTATATTTATTATATTTGCAATTAATAAAATAAATATTAAAATTTAATTACTTTATATTTTTTTTCTTTTCAATTAATTAAATAATGTATTACAATTAATATTAAACGTTTTTCAACGTATTTTTAAAATTTATTAAATATATACAATATTTTTTAATATTATTACAAATTCGTAAAATACAATTTTTTATATTATTGTTTTTATGATTTTTTTTTCGATTATTTTCTTTGAATTTATTATAGTTTATTAAATAACAATTCGAGATTTTTAATTAATTTTTTAATAAAATTTTTTTTAACGATATTTTATAAAAAAAAAAAAAAATTTTTTTTAATATATTATTAAAATATATAAAATTTCGAATTTGATTTTTATATATTTAATAATTTCTTTAAACGAAAAATTATAATAAAAAATATTATTCAAATAAAAATTTTATATTTATTTTTTTAATATAATTAAAAATACTTTTTCGTATATATTCGATATAATAATTATATTATTGCAATAAATTCAAAATAATTTTAATTTTTCGTTTAAAAAATCGTAAATTATTTTTTTATATTTATTATTATTATTAAAATAAAATTTCTTTAAATTATTAAACTTTCTAATAATTTGATTTTCTAGCGTTTTTTTTTTATTTTTATTTGAGTTTTTAAATTTCTTTTTTTTATATCGTACGTTTAATATTTATTGTAAATCTTTTATTAAAAATAATTATTCTTTTGAAATTTATAATCGTTTTATTATATATTAAAAAATTGAAAAATTTATTATTATTGTAAATTTAATTCTAATAAATCTTTTTATTTACATCGTAAATAATATTATATTTAATTAAAAATTTACTCGTAATATTAATTTTTTATTATTTTTAATCGAATAAATATTTCTTTTTCAAATATTATTATTTTAAATCGATTAAATATTATTGTTTTAAATTGATTTATTTTATAATATATTATTATTTTACGTTTATTTTTTATTTTATTGAATTTTTCGACGATTTTCTCAAATTTTTAAAATAACGTTTTTAAAAATACGTATATTTTATTCTTATTTCGAAATACTTTTTATTGTAGTTTTTAATATATATTTAAAATTTCAAAAATTATTTTCTCGTTTTCTCGAATTAATACTTATTATATTCTTTGAAAATTTGATTATCAAATAATAAATATTTTTTGTTTATATTTTTATCGTAAATTTACTTTAAATTCTAATTTATAAAATCTATTTAAAACAATTGAATTTAATCAAAATTAGTTTTTCAAATTAAATCGAAAATTAAATTTTTTTTTTTTTAATTATTATTGTATTTTCGTATTTAATCAAATTATATATTATTGTTTTTTTTGAATAAAAACTTCAATTTATTAAATTAATTATTTACGTAAAATATAAATTTTTTTTTTTTTTAAAATAATTTCTTAAAATAATTATTAAATTACTAATAATTACTTTAAAATATACTATTTTTCAATTCTCAAAATTTTTTTTATAGAATTTCTATAAATTACTATTTTTGTATTCGAAATTTTTAAATATTTCGATTCTATATAAAATATATACGTTTACAATAAATTTATTTAAATTTAATTACTCGAAATCGATTCATTTTTCGTATTTATTTTTATTATAATAAAATAAACTTTTTTTATTATACGTTTATTTGAAACAATTTTTTTTAGTAATATAAAAATTATTATATTTGTTTGTAATTTCTCGTTTTTATTATTAAATAATAAAAAAATATTCGAAAAAAATAAATTATTTTTCAAAGAATTTTTATTTTTATTTTAAATATCAATTTTTATTATTTTAAAATATCGATTTATATTCGATAAATTTATTTATTTTAATATAAATTTGTTTATTTGTATATAAAATATAAATAAAAATTCAAATTAATCGTAATTTAAATACGTTTCAAATAACGTAAAAATTTATTATTTTTAAAAAAAAACGCAATATATAATACTTTTTATCGTTTTAATTATTAATTTAAAAAAAAACAAAGTTTTTATAATCGATTTTTTTATTGTACGTAATAAACGCAAATCAAAAAAAACGCAATTAAAATTCCAATAATTGTTTTTTTAAACTTTTAATATTGTACGTAAAATCTTTCAAATATTAAAGAAAATATAAAACGTAAAACTTTTAAATATCGAAAAAATTTGTATTTCTTTACGTAGAATCTTTTTAGTATTTTTTCGTAAAATTTTTCAAATATCGAAAAAAAATTAAATATATATACTTTTAAATTTCGAAAAAAAAAAAAATTTTTATATAAAAACTTTTTTTAATTTAAATTTTATTATTTTATATTTAATTAATAAAATCAAATACTAATTAATATTAATAGTATTAAAATACTCGAGTATATTAATATATTACGTTTAATAATCGTAATTTTTATATATTGAATATAAAAATTATTAATTGTTTAAAGAATTAAATTTGAAATTAATAATATTAATATATTTTCAATTTTTACGTTAGTTTTTTCTTAGTTAAAGTACGTAATAAGTACGTATATATATTTCGACAGTTTTTAAAGATTTTTTAAAAATAAATTATTTGTAAAAAATAAAAAAAACAATAAAAACGATTTTGAATAATTTTTATATTTAAATAAAAATAATATAAATCGAAATTGAATATATAAAAATAAAAATTGAAATTTTTTTTAATAATATTAATATTTTTTCGTAAATTATTAATAATAATAATAATATTTTTTTAATAAAAAATAAAAATATTAATATTAAAAAATTTGAAATTTTATATCGAGAAAAAATTAATAAAAATATTATATTATATATGAAATAATTATTTGAAATTATATAAAGTTTTATTTAATTTAATAATTTTCGAAATATTATATTCATTAAATAAATCAATATAAATTTTAATATTAATTTTTTTTTATAATTTATTGATTTTATTATCGAAATAAAAATCTTATAAAAATCGATTTTTTTTATTATTTGAAATCGCGAATTATTTATTGTATTTTATATTGTAAAAAATTTTTTATAATATTATATTTAATTCGAAATATTTATTTTTTTATAAATAATTTACAATCGTTCAAATATTTTATTTTCGTTTACGTTTTATTTTTTATTAAAAATAAATTTTTTTTTTATATTATTATTTTTTATTATTTTTATTGTAAATAATTTATAATTTATTTAAATATTTAAAATTTAAAAAATTCTCGTTATAAAATACAAAATAAAAAAAAAAAAAAATTAAATCGAAAAAATCAAAGAATTATTAAAAATATAAATAATTACGAAAAACGATAAAATAATTTAATTCGATATTAAAATTTAATTTATTTTCAACGAATAAAATAAATATAATTTTTTAAAAATAAAAATATTTTAAATATTTTTATTGTTTTTCAAATTCGTTTTTTGTATTAAATAATATACAATACTCGTTTTTGAAATTTTTTTCGATTAAATTAAAAAAATTTAATTATCGATAGAAAAAAAAAACTAAATAAATTAATTTTATTATTAATATTTGAATCAAATTTCGATTTTTAAATATAATTTTTTTTTATTTAAAAAAATTAAAATTTTTTTAATAAAAAATTGTTTAATTAAAAAATGTTTTAATTGAATTTAATTAAAAAAAATTTATATTAAAAATTTAATTAATAGTTTATATAAAAACAATAAAACGATCTAATAATTATAAATTGAAAACGTAATCGAAAAATGAAAAATTATTAATTTTATATTATTAAATAAATAATTAATATTTTTAAAAAAATAAAAAATTATTATAAAATAAAAAAAATTAATTAATTCGAGCGAATTCGATTTTAAACGATTGAAAATAAACAATAATAAAACAATTGATTTTATGTAATCAATAAATTAATTTTTTATTATTAATCTTTTTTTTTTACGATTTAAATCGAATAAAAATATTAAAATTAATAAATAAAATAAAATAACGAATTTTAATACGAATTTCAACGTCGAAATAAAAATTAACGATTTAATCGAATTTATAAAATAATTTATAAATTATTGAAATTCGTATTTTATTTGTTTTTTAAAATAAATTTATTTTAAAAAATATATTCAATTTTTTTAATTAAAATCGTTTAAACGATACAATTATTTGATTTGAAAATTTTATATAAAATATTTTTTTAATATTTAATTAAAAATTTTCAAACGATTTTATTTTAATTTTTTTAATTTTTATTAAAATTGTAATAATAAATAATAAAATCGAAAATTTTAATATAATTATAATTGAATTTTTTATCGTATTATACTTCGAATAATAATATATTAATTGTAAAATAATATAATCGAAAATAAAAATAATATATATATTTAATCGTTTTCAATTAAAAATTGAAATTGAAATTAATTTTTTTAAAATTTTTTTTTTTTTAAATAATTTATTTAAATCGTTCAAATAAACTATTTATTTTTAATAAATATAATTCGATAAATTTTTAATCGATTTTATTTTTTTTAAAAATTTTATAAAATTTGTTAATTATATATATATTTTTTTATTATTATTTTATAATTATTTAATTATTTATTTTTTGTTTTAATATTTGAAATAGTTTTTAAAATAAATAAAATAATTCGTAATTTTATTATATATAAATATAATAAAAAATCGATTATTATCGAATTTTTTAATAAAAATTAAATTAATTTTATTGAATATTTTTTTTAATTCGATAAAATAATTATATGATTTTTATTTGTTTTTTTATATAATATATATATTACAAATATATAATTTATTTTTAAATTCTATTATAAAATCGATTAAAAGTTTATTGAGTTTTTAAACGTTGAAATAATTTATATAATTGTATTAAATAAATTTATTTTAAACGATTATATAAATTTTAAATAATTTGAACAAATAAAAATTTTATTTAATTAAAATTTTAATTATTAGAATAGCGATTATCGTAAAACGATATAAAAAAAATAATTTAATTCGATTAAAAAACTAAAAATTATTTCGTACAATAATATTGATTTTATATTTATCGATTATTTACGAAATTGAATTTTTGTAAAATTATAAACGAAATTTTTTATTTTTAAAAAATTGAAAAATTGAAATAAAATTATATAATTCTATAAACGAATATTATTTAACGTTGATAAAAGTAAATATTATTAATTCGTTGTTCGAATTTAAAATTAAAATAAAAACGTTTTCAATTTTTTCAAATTTGATTTATTTTTTTATATTTTCGTATAATTCGAAATTATTAAATCGAAAATTGATAAATTGAAATCGATTTATAATAATATAATTAATATAATTAATATTAACGATTTAATCGTTTTTAAAAAATTCAATAAAAACGAAAAAAGTTATATTAAATAAAAAAAAAATAAAAACGAAAAAAAAAAATAAAAAAATATATAAAAATCAATTTATTATTAATAATTAAAAATTGAAAATTGTAAATTATAATCGTAATCGTATTAATAAATTCTACGAATAAAATAAAAAACAATATAAATTCGATCGAAAGTTTTAATTTTTTTAAAAATAAAATTTTAATATTATTTAATTTTCGTTTATTATTATTTTTTTTTTTTTTAATATTGAAATTTTTTTTAAAATAAAAATATTTAATAAAATATTTAATTTCAATATAATATAATTTTTTATAATAATTATAAAAATTTTAAATATTTAATAAACGATTATTAATTATAAAAACGATTTCGATTTTAATAACGAACGAATTTTATTATTGTTTTTTATTAAACGTTTTTTGAATTATTGTATTTTATTCGATTATAAAATTATCGAATATTTAAATAAAATTGTAAATTTATTAAAAAATCGTAATAAAAGTTTTATATACAAATTTAAATTTTTAAAAAAATCGTAAAATTAATTAAACGAATATAAAAAATTTTATTTTATAAAATTTTTTTAATTCGTTATTAATTTGAGAAAATTAATTCGAAAAATTAATAATATTTTTATATTCGATTAAAATAAAAACGTAAAAACGTATAATAAAATCAATTAATTTTTTGATTTTAATAAATTATTTTAAACGAAAAATATTTAATATTTAATAAATTCGATTAAAATTTTTTATTTGTTTTTAATTATTGTATTTATATCGATTTTTAATAATAAAATAATTTCAATATTATTATTTTTTTTAAATAAATATTTTTTTATTATATATTATTTTAAATAGAAATTATTTTAAATAGAAATTATTTATTGTATTTTATTTTATAAATAAATTTTTTTATATTAATTGTATTATTTTTAAATTTAAATTTTGTAATCAAATGTAATTTAAATAATTATTATATAATATAATTAAAATCGTTTATAATAAAAAATTCGTTAATTTTATAATAAAAATCGAATTAATTTTTTTCGTTTTTAAAAATTAAAATAAAATTAAAAATTTTTTTTTACAAATATTTTAATTTTTTTAATTATTATTTAAAATTAAATATAATAATATAAATTACATATATTAATAAATAAAATTTTGATTTAAAAAATAAAATATAATATTAAAATTTTTTTTTTTAAAATTCGTTAAAAATATAAAATAAAAATATTAATAAAAAATTTTTAATCGTTTGAAAATAAATTTTAAATCGATTTACGATTAATTGAATTCGTTTTTTTGTTAATAATAATAAATTCTATAAAAAGAAAAATAAGTTTAAAAATAAAAAAATTCGATTAATAAATAATTAAAAATTACAAATAATTCTTTCGACGTTTAAAAATAATTTATATATTGTAAAATTGAAAATATTTATAAAATTTAAAAAAAAAAACGTAATTTTTTTAAAAATCGATATTTGTAAATAAAAAAATACTATTATTATTATTTGTAGTTAATATTAAATTGTAAATTTTATTAAAAATATTAATAAAAATATTAAACGTATTTTAAATAATATTTTCAAAATAATAAAATTATTAATTGAAATTTTATTAAATAAAACAATATTGAAATTACGATTATTTGAATTAAAAAAGTTTTTTTTTATAAAAAATATAATCGAAAAATATAAAGCGTAGTATTTTATTAGTTTTATATTTTTTTTATTTAATTTATTTAATTCGTTTAATTCGTTCGAATTTTCGATATTTTTTTTAGTTTAAATCAAAATTCGTTTATAATCGTTTTTAGTATTTTGTATTGTACGTAAAAAAATATATATTTGATTATTATAATAATATTTGTAAAAAGTTTTTTTAATCAATAAAAAAACGCGATAAAAAATAAATAAAAATAAAAAAAAGTTCGTTTAAAATTTAAATAATAATATTTTTTTATTAAAAAATATTTTAAAATAAAAATAAAAAAAATTTAATTTGAAATTCGATCGAATTATTTGATCGATAAAAAGATTTTTTTTGTAAAATAAAATTGAAATAATTTGAATTGAAACGTGTTTACGATTTGTTTTAATTTTAGAAAATTTATTAATATCGAGTTTTTTTTTTTTGATTTAAAATTTAATAAACGCTTGAAAGTATTTTAAACTTGAAAAAAAAAAAGAATAAATTTGTTTAAAAGAGAAATAAGTTTATTTGAAAATTGAAAAAGTTTATATTCGTAGAATAGAAAAAGTATTCGAATTATTTTGAAATGCTAAAAGCAATATAAAATCCAGATTTGAAATGAATAAAAAAGAACTACAAATAGGACTATAGTGAAAATACATATATTCTAGATTGCTTCGAGAGATGGTTCCCGAGTATTTAAAGTTGTTTGAACTATCGAAGTGTTCTATGTCCTTTTGGATTTCTCAAAGGAAGTAAGAATCCAAGGAGTAGTCGTTTCCTGTTTGAATTTGGTTAGTTATGCTCATAGTAAGTGGATAGGACTTAGTTGATTTGGATTTCATGTGAAATCAGTTGGAGAGAATCAGTTGAAGTAATCGAAGGTTCGAGAAAGAGATAAAAGTGAGAGAGAAAAAAAATGGATAATAAGAAGTGAGTAGAACTTCGAATTGTGAGAAATGAATAGTTGAATAAGTGATTCTCAAATGGATGAGCAGTCCCGTGCGGAATCCGGGCTCATAACTTGTTAGAAGGTATAAGATGAGCATTCCTTGTTGATGATATGTGAGGGGGGCGGAGCCCCCTTATATACAGGAGGAGTGGAGAGAGCCTCATTTTGACAGAGATCGATTTCTAGCCCCCCGCTGGATGTCTTCTGCAAATCATATGAAGTTAGCAATTTAGAATTTGAGTCGTGTCAAATAAGCACGCGAATGATTAATGGTGGAGACAGGAAAGTGGCGGTCTTTGAAATTTGACATTATCTGGTAGAGAAATATCTTCCTGGAACCCTCCCCGTCAATGTCCTCCTCGCTGTACAGGCAGGTGCGGAAAGACCTAACATCATGCATTCTATCTGCGGACTTAAGGATCAGAGGACCAGACATTCTTGCACTGCTATTTGCGACTTTTTCTTTGAGAATCCAGGTATTCTTCAAGTTTCGAATTTATGAACTTCCATCAGCCAAAGAATCCAGTCATAGGAACCCCTGAACGTCTATCAAGTACAACAGGAAGTGGTTCTTCAAATCCTCTTCCAAAGTACCTCCGCTCTCAGGACATCGATGCCGTGTCCCTATGGTGCTTCTTTTTCAACATCCCGTGGTCTCGCTTCATGCACATGCATCCTCTCTCTCTCTCTCTCTCTCGAATTTTACCCTTCAGTCATGAGAACCTCGACTCCTGGCAGGGCTTATGAGACGGTGGGAACAAGTTGAAATGGGAACTTCTTTGGGAACCCTTTAAAAACTGGGTACTTAAGGTGAAAACTTCTTCAAATGTCTCCCTCGGGTCATTGAATCCTCCAAGTCACACAGGTTCTGTAAGTAAACAAAAGAGTGACTTCATATCATTAGCTATCTCCCAACGTTACCATAGAACGCCACAACACATTCGCAATATTCCCCCCCAAGAAGCAAATTCAAATTTATAAACATCATGTCCTAACGTCAGAGGGTATCGAACGCCATGAAACTTCCGCAGTATGTACGCCGTTCAGCCATGTCCCAACGTTTGTATCTTTTATCAAACGCCACAGCGCCTCCACTTTTTTGAATTACTCAAATTTCCCCATCGAAAGAAAAACCCCTCCATGTACCATTACCATGCCATTTTGCCCTTCCAATTATGAAGGCAATCTTCTCCAACAACCAAGTTCTTGCATTCTGCTTCGTATCGAGACCTACTCAGTCCTCTTCCTCGGCGTAGGCAAAGCAAACCAGCATCCCACCATCGCTCCAAACAACCCAATCGCCACCGGATGCAAAACCCAAGTCCCCACCACCTGTGCTAAAATCCCCGTTGTAAACGGCGCCACCGCTCCTCCACTACTCCCAAACGCACTAATAACACTCAAACTACTAACCTGCTCGCTCCTCCTAATCATCTTCGAAAACACAGTCGTTGCACAAGGATACACCGGTCCTAACAATAATCCTACGATTGCTACTGCGACAGCATCTCCAATGATGTTGGGTACGAACCAGACGAGGAGTTCGAAAGAGGCGGCGCCGAGGATCATGACGTAGACGAATACTTTCTCGCCGATGAGGTGGGCGGGGTGGGAGAGGAGGAAGCGGCCGAGGGTTATGCCGCCCCAGAATCCTGAAGTCACATAACCCACCGCGGATGGATTTCCATGTCGGGTTGCGATGAGGAAGGAGATTACCCAGCCGGAAATGGAGACTTCGGCGCCTTGGTAGGCGAATATGAAGAGAGCGCCGAGGATGACGGGTTTGGATTTGAAGGCTTGGAGCATGGAAGCCATTTGGTCTTTGATATGGGTTGTGGGTGGGGAAGTTGATGTGTTTTGTGTTCGTGAGGCGGTTCTTTCGGCGTTTGTGAGGAGGGTGGAGTTGGATTCGGATTCGAAGTGCCAGAATGACCAGCCTGCGAAGACGAGGTTGAAGATGGTGACGGAGAGAGGGAGAAGGTAGTAGCGACTCCAGATAAGGCCTCCCGTGGAGACCATTGCTGTGGCGATTACTGAATGAAGATGTTAGTAAAGTCTGATTCGAGCAAAATATGGCAGAGCATCGTTCAAGGTCCTTATGAGGAAAACTTCGCCAAGCAAAAACAAGGGGCAATTATGGAAAACAGGATATGCTCACGCGGTCCAATCGTGCCACCAACTCCATAAGAGCCATGCATCACACCTAACATCTTCGTTCCATTATGGAGATTAACCGTAAATGTATTCCCCATAGCTAAATTTATCGCCATACCTAAACCCAAAAAGAAGAAACACACAACTACAACCGGAAAAGGAGGCGTGCAAACAATCGGCAAAAATCCACAGCTCATCAAAGTCTGAGCAACCATCAACGTCTTGGCCCTACCTAACCGTGCGCGGAGAGCATCAACGAAGAAAGCCGCAGAGATAAACCCAATCGCGTTCGTAATGAAGACTAAAGAGATGATCGCGTAGCCGATGTTGTAATGTCTAATTATCATTAACATGATATTCACCTCAGAGAGACTCGTCCATACTTCTCTATATAAGGAATCAAAGCACCAGGAGCAGAATCATTAAGGCCATTTCCAAAGTTCATCAGACAAACAGAAAGCATTCTGAACCTGTTCATAGGTGGGTTCGAGAAACTCTGCAACACGTCAAAGCCATCTTGTTCAGTCGGGGTTGCAGGTCTGCTCATCTCAAGATCATTAGGGACTCGGGGTGACTGGTATCCGGAAGGTGTGTTTGCTCCTGAGCCAGAGGGCCCGTTGAGTTTGGCACCCCATTGCAGGTTGTCGAGCTCGAGAGGTTCGGGGACAGAATGGTATACCCGGGGAAGAGCCTTTTGAGGGGCAATTGGGATTTCGTGAGTTTCCTCGTGAATTGACGGCTTGACGGCAGTGATGGCACTTAAGGCGTAGCTAGCCATGGCCGGTACTATTTATGGATATATGAAAGTGTCCTAGCAGAATCGGAAATTTCCATTCAGGAATTTCTGCCGGAAGATAGGAACAAGGACCAACGAAAATATTGCATGCAATTTTGACGAGAAAGAGGCATGTAGCAGTGAATTTGAAAAGAGGAAGAGTGGGAGCGGCTGAGAGATAGACTCAGTTTTAAAATCTAGCTCCGAGGCGCTACCTCGAGACGATCGAAACATTATCAACTTCAGACCCACCATTAGCGGACCGAGAAAGACCCTGCGGCTAGACAAGTATGATTACAACCTGTGGAGGCGTGCCTGGTTGATATTGGTGGATAAGAGAATGGTGTAAGAACCCCTTCGCGAATGTTCGCGCGAGAGAAGTATCTGGTAATCCACTTGCACAACTGCATGACTAGGGTGTTCTGCTGAAAAATCCAATGCATTGGCTTCTGAACGGCCCAACAGGGTATGATTGTCGAGTCATTGGCTCGGCGGACCTTCCCCTTGGCGGCGGAACAATTCTCCGATGTCCCGCATTCGATAAAATTTCCAGAGCTCAAGAACATGTTCGCAGAACCTCCTTCAACTACAACCTACGACGCACAATTTGCTGTCAATCCACTCCCACGATCCAGAAACTCGCAGCTGACCAACTCGGTCCCGGATTTCTCGTGAGAAGGCATTATGGGTCGACCAAAGAGGAATGTCTTTGCAGCCGCAGAAGAAACTTCTACCCCACCATCTGCTCTGACCGCTACACAGTCCATTGCTCGTGTTATCAAAGCTGAAGGCAATAGCTTGTATTCCTGCACACTGCCAGACAAGAGGACCCTCCTCGTTGAGCTTCCATCCCGGTTTCGCAATACCATCTGGATCAAGAACGGAGGTTATGTTTTGATTGACACCAAGGAGGCAGATGTCCGACAGAACAAAATCGGCGGAGAGATCCTGAACGTCGTTCGCGACGAACACATGTGGAGGAAAGAGGCTTATTGGTGAGGATCTTGGTCCTATGGCTAGTCGGATTGCTAAATCTGCAACATTAGGCCCAAGGAATTTGTAAAGGCGTCTGCGTATCCCGAAGACTCGGACGAGGAGGAATCGACCGTTGGCAAGATGCCTCCCTCCGATTCCGAAGATGAATAAGGTGGAAGAGCTGCCCCTTCCGACTTGGACTCGAACGACGAATAAAATGGAGGTCATTCTGCAAGAGAATGATAACTCAAGTCAGCTTCTTAGAAGCCCCTCCCTCACCCTTCACATTGACAAAATCCTTCCGAGTCCCCCACCACACACTCGAAACCTGCACGAACAGTACACCAACAACCACCTTCGAGCTCAGATCAGTACTCGGATATACATTCCAAGCCCACTCCTGTACACCCCAAATCGCATACTGCAACACAGGGTGCATACCGCTTCGCCACAGAAGGAACGGCGTAGCCAAAGCGATATAAGCATAGAACTGGTAATGCAGAGAGCGTGCGAACAGCATGCCAACAGCGTTGGCAGTAAGGATAGTCGTCAAGATATAGTTCGGCGAAACTCGAATCGAAATAGCATGCTGCATCTTGCCACACGGTTCCTGGAACTTCAGCGCATTACCAACCAATTCCATGATTGGCTTTTCCGTCATTCTCAACCATCTCGTTGTTGCGAATAGAGCCAGAGTACTGATATGTCCCACAAGCAAAGAAATTGAGAATTTCTTGCTCAAGAACATCTCTTCCCCTACAAACCTCCAATTCACCGTCCATTTGAACAAGAATTGTCGTGAGAACTCGAAAGCCCTGCTCAGATACCCCATAGGATTCGCCGGCAAGAAAGGGAAGGCAATGACAATCTGCAATTGCAGCATAAGCCAAGCTTGCTTGAGACTCGCCTGAACACCTCTTGCAAGGAATAGAATAATCCCAATCGCTGGCAGAGCGAGTAACAAAGACATCTTGATCCCCAATCCCCAGCTATATGCCATGCTCCCCAGTGTCCATATCCGTCGTTGGAAAATGTAGATAGCGACCCAGAGGAAGAAGACGGCGAAACAATCGTTGAATAATCTCAGGACGAAAATACTATGCAGTCGTTTCGATAATATCAACATCGGGAGAATGTAATGCGGTGCCTATATCCCAATTAGCTTTCCCCACGCTTCTCAACATCTCTCGATCTTTTCAAATCTTCATACCTTAGCCCGTTTGTAACAACTCATAACAATAGAAATAGTACCCAAATACAGCACCCCAAAAACCCTCTGCGCCAACAAGATATTCCTCCCTTGATCCGTAATATGGTATAACACCCAATAGATAATCATATGCGCAGCTGGGTAGACGAGTGGTCCGGTGCCGCCTTTTATTTTGGTGTAGTCTCGTTCGCCGTCTATGTATTGGGCGACTTGTTCCATGTAAGCTTTCCAGTCGATTTCTGTGTCTGTGATGATTGTTAGCGTGGAAATGGGTAGAGGGAGGGAGGGATGGGGAAGGGAGAAGGGAGAAGTACAGGAGACTTTGAATATTATGGCACTGGTGAGAAATGCATCTGCGAGGAGCAGTAATGGAGGGACGTATCGAGATAATGGATGCTCGCCCATGGCAAGGTCTTTGAGCTGGTGCAGATATCCAACCTGCCTTGGGGGCTCATCTTCCTTGGTTTCTGTTGACATTGTGTCCTTTCAATTGTTCGAAAATGAAGAGAGATTTGAAATATGTATGAGGAGATAAAAAAGAGTTGACGCGGATCCGGACACGCATCTGAAGCTCAAGCTTTCAGGAGGCTTGCAGGGATGAATGAAGCACACAACGACGAGGCTGCCAGAAATTGAAGTGGGCCGCACTTCAGCCTTCGTCATCATCAACTTCAAGGTTCTAGAACTCTGGGAACTTCACAACTTCAAGCTTCACCTCGAGAAGTAGACAAGATGTATTCGTTACGATCAGCAGCAGTTCGAGGAGCACGCACATCAATCTGCGCTCAATGTCTCCGCCTCCAAACTCCCTCAGCGATCCGGACATTCTCCCTCCTCACAAGAGCAAACACAACTCCCCACTCTAAGTTTCAACCGCACACATTCCCCAAACCTGTCCCCAGGTCCAGGTCATACGCAACAAAATCCTCAGCCGACACCCTCATAGAAATCATAACCGACCAATACTCCACCGCGCGGGACGAGTTCGAAATCGCCGCCGAAGAAACAGAAAAGAAAACCGTCTACGCAGCCGATGACCGCGCCGCAGCAAGAGAGGAACTTGATAAATTGAAGGCGATGTATGAGGATGCTTTGAGGGGAAGTGATGGGGAGGAAATTAAGGGACGGATTGGGGGGAGGATTAGGGAGTTGGATAATGCTGTTAGGGCTATGGAGGAGAGTGCTTTGGAGCATTAAGGTGGTGACGGGGAAAATTGGGAGGGGTTGGAGGGTTAGAAGTAAGAAAAGGGAGGGATGAGAGTGAAATGTGGGGGGTGAATATGGGAGATGTGAAAGGTGATTTGGTACAATATGATGTTACAAGGTGCATTGGGAGGCGTTTGCTTGAACTTCACTCATGGAATATGTAGAAGACTTGTGTGAAGAGAGATCTGTAAGATTTCAGAGGCTTGTATTGAACATGAAAAACGGGTATCGTAAAATACAAGCAGTGAAGCGTGTGCTGAGTTGCGCTTGAGCTGCAACTAAAGGGGTATTCCATCCATTGACAAATAAGCGCGCCATGCGGCCATAGAATGCCCAAACTCCAAAGAGAAATGACAACCCTTAAATACGAAAGAAAGTCATTCTGGAGATCCCTGCTCAGCAGTAGAGCTTAAAGGTCCTCAGAGATCCACATCAGTCTCCTCAGGCTCATCCTCCAACTCATCTTTGATCGACATGGTGTAGTTCCTAGCCATAATGACCGTATATGCAATAGCAAATCCGTTCCAGACATCCATAGGCTTGTCCTTGAAGTCGAAATGCGTCAAATGCTTGACCTTTGCTTCCGGATCGGTAGAGTCCATAGTGGTGAAGATAACCATGGTTCGGGCAACGATGATTCCGTAGAGAAGTGGTGGTTGTCTCCTATATTTCTCAACCTCGCCAACCTCATTGATGCGCTCCTCATCCAAAGCCAAATTCTCACGGTGCCTCTCAGCTAAGAATTTCATCTGGTCTTCGATGGCGGCACTAATCGAACTTGTTGCTTCATGGGGCTTGGCGGTAACGACAACAAGAACAGGCAGGAAACGCTTTTGGTGAAAGCCGCCATCTTTTTCAGACCATTTGATGTAATCTTGAATGCCCCTTGCAATCAATTTCTCAGCGGATCCAGAAGCCTCCATCTTATCCCGAGCACGTACTCCGAGCCTCAAGAGTCCTTGCAGGGCTTTGACAGCATAGCCATATGGCTTGCAGTTGTAGTTGACAAATGTATCCTCATCAGGTTCAGCAAAGAGGTCCTCGGGCAGGGTCTTGAAGTCCATCTTGTAAATCTCTGGAAGAATCACTTCGAAGCTTCTCAAAGATAGTCTCTCGAATAGTACCAAAGCATCCAGGTGCCAGTCTCCTGCGGCCTTAGCTTTCTCGATATCCTCTCTTCGCAATGCAAGTTCGGCTTGTTGGGCGAGGTATTCCTTGACCTTGGCATCCGCCTCGTGGGCTTCGATATCGGCTTCATCGGGTTCCTCGTCCTCATCGTAGATCTGGACATCCGAATCCTCGTCGTCCGCTTCCGCTTCCTCATCGCTACCCAATTCTCCAGCGTTCAATTCACCTGAGCCAACTTCAATCCCGTCCTCACTACCAGCCTCGACCTCCATCTCTTCGTTATCGACTTCCTCACTATCTTCGTCCTCAAGGCCGCTCTCTCCATCCTCCCCATCTGCGTCACTGCCTTCCTCTCCCGATTCTTCCTCTTCTTCTCCTGAACCTGAAGCCTCCTCCTCCTCTTCTGCTTCGCCTTCGCTTCCCTTTGTAGGTCCAACTTGAGAGACCGAGTCCTCCGGCTTCAAGGTGACTACCGTATCCTCTTCATCCTCTCGAAACGCTCGCTTGCGTGGATTCCTGATGTAGGTCTTCGTGACTCTCGCGATCACAACTGCCTGAGCTTTGCTGCCTTGCGGTTCGGAGTTGGGAGCATCGAACATAGGCTCTTCATCGTCTTTTGAGGGAGTAGTTGGACCAACTGTGCGACGGCGCTTAGGAGAGAGGTACTCGACGACCGAGTCTCGGAATCTATAGACCAAATCCATTACGACAGTGTTGTTGATTCGTATCTAGAGCTGTCGTACAAAGTTGTAATATTATGGAATAGTCTGACGAGTTGAAGAACCGAGGAAGATTCGATCTGAGGTCGAGCTTTTGAACCCTGGTCGAAGGAAGCGGTGAATCTCTCACAATGGGAAGGGTCACACAATGTTAAGCTCGAAGGTGATGTTGAAGTGATGTTGCCATTCGACTTCAACGATACGCGGTTGGCGAGAGACCTCGTTGGAGGGGATTGTAGTCGTTCCCATTGTCCAGATGAAGTGCTTGTAGCTCCAATGAGATCGCCTTCCCGTTGATGCGTCACAGCCAGCAGATTTCCGCAGCCTTGCTGTTGCCAAACGCTTGTCTTGAAACGCGCTAGTACATACCCCTGAGCGGGAACTTGCAGGGGTCTCGCTTCTCCAACATCTCGCCGTCCGAGCTTCCTTCTCTTCAGAAACAACATCACAAGATCCAAGATCATTATCGAGATCAGTTGTTGGTTATACAAGAAGCCTACGAATACTGTCAGGGATCGGGATAGACAAAAATTCCCGCCTGCACAAAATATCGAGAAACTTCCTATCTCCAAGCACTCTTCCCTTGACCAAGACTTGCACCTAGAAACTACCTATCTTCATTAGCAGATTTGCTGTACCGCCAATGCAATCAATTCTTGCGATTACTTCTTGCGATGAATTCTTGCGACGAAATCTTGCTTTTTACACAACTCCTGCTCTTCTGTCATCTTTCTTCAGCACATAGGTGAAGTCATCGACAAGCTAGTGGTGGCATTTGGTTCTCTCACTCTAGCTCAAGACATAGAGATGTTAGATATTCGATAAATTTGGTGTTTCAAATCATCAAGATATTTCTATTTCTTCTAAGTTTCCTGATATAAATGGCACGCAAGTCATTCTTCGTATTTCCAATGTTGCGCAAAACCCAAAATCACTCGCATTCTATCACTCTCCTAGAGTCCTTTAATTAGTCTGACTAAACAGGACAGGAGGTAACACATTCTCCTTGTCTTTCCCAGTGCATTTGTCAATCGCCGGCTTCTCACAACAGATGCTAACCCCTGAACAACTTGGACCGGCAAACATTGCTGGTTTGCAGGTAAAGCCCGTGGCAGGCGTCAGTGCGCCGTGTATGGTCTCTGTGGGAGTGCAGCACATTGGAGACGCTGGTAGGGCACACTTTACTGCATATCAGCATTTAGTCTCGGGTCTCCTCAAATCGATAAAGTTATCTAACCTGAGGTGCCGGCGACTCGGTGCTTCCACTCGTTCCTTCACTTGTCACTGTTCCATTACTGCTTGCGTTATTTGATGGACCAGTCCCATTGGAAGGGATCGTCTGATTCTGGTAGAGCGGTAGGGTTGCGGTCTGATTGGGCTTGTCCCTCGAAGCTGTTTTCGATGCTTTCTTGCTGCTCTTTTTTGACTTCGGTTTTGTTGAAGCCGTGGGAGCTGAGACCTCAGGTGCGATCGTTACTGAAGCATCAGCTGGGGCAACATGTCCCGCAAGTGGCGCGACGACTTCGACCGATGACGCTGGCACTATAGAAACATCTGCTTGTGACGGAAGAGCAGCCTCTGTTGGAGCTGCTGATGTATTTGCTGATGTATTTGGCGATTTGGCGTCTGCCGCAGGGCTAGAAGACTGTACCACGTCTTGAAATACCGACGAGGCTGGTAAGCTTCCGGGATCGACAAGCGCAGATGGAGACGATGGTGAATCCTGAACCAAGGACGAGGCTGCCGGAGGTTCAACGATATGGGCAGTGGCAGAAACGATTGGTGGGGCCTCTTGGGCCGGTGAAGTGGCGAGAGGAGCAGCTTCGACAGGGGATGAAGCAGCCGGTACCTCTTGAACCACGGACGAGCCTAGAAGACTTCCGACGTCGGCTGGGCTTGAAGCAGATGGTAGAAGATCCAAAATTTGTGACGAGGCTGGTGGGTTGATGGCAACCACAACAGTGGAAGCAGCTGGCAGGACCTCTTGAACCTGAGAAGAGGCTTGAAGGAGAGGTTGCTGTGGTATGGACGAAGGTGCTACGACATCCTGGATCTGTGACGAGACCGGAGCATAAGCTTGTGCAGCTGTCGAAAGCGGTGCAACCACGAACTGAGCCTGTGATGATAGAATGCCAGGTTCTGCAAGGGACGAAGCCGCCGGTATATTCTGAGCCTGTGACGATGCTAGAATCACAACTTCTGCTGTCGTCGAAGGCACGGTCTCCTGTGCTTGTGAAGAGCTCGGTGTCGGATTCCCAGCTTCCACAGAAGTAGTAGCAGCAACCTGATTCGATTGAACAGGTGCCAATTCCATAGAACTAAACGCCTCCGCAAGCGCACTCGTCGAAGCTACCTCTGAACTCGTCAAAGGCAACGCCTCAGTCGACGAACTCTCCACTGCAGGAGGAGTATGTTTTCCGTCTGGTCCACATGGCGGCAACTTATTTATCGGATTCCAACCCGCTGGTAATGAATTTCCCCAGCTCCAGTAGTTGGGGAGAGAGAACCAGGACGAGACACCCACTGCAAACAGTCAGTACTTCGTTTCTCGGAAGCAAACAAGACAACAGGCCCAAGTCGTGCTCGGGAGCTTTCAACCCAGCAGCGAAAGGAAGAAAAGTGGCCACCTACTTGTGAAAATGCTAATGGTGAACAAACGAATGATAGCGATTCTCATATTGTGAAAAGAGGGTTTGAGTACAGTTCTAAGCACAGGTGCGTTGGAAAGTATCCCATTTTTGCCAAGCAAGTTGAGGAACGGGTGCTAAATACTTGTTGTGACAGTGAGGTATGTGGAAATTTCGTTTCACGCGATTTTGCATTCTTGGGATGTGTGGTGAGGTGGGTGGTGAGATCTTACATTCCTCTAAATGAAGACGAAGATGAAACCCCTTTTTTAGGCGAGGGCCGTGGATGTCCGGCTTCGTTTTGAGAGTGGTGACAGAGTGTTTAGAAGGAAAAGCCTACTAGCGAGAATCAACATTCGAAATCCACCTGTATCTTCTTGCCTGAAGGAACTCGTGACACGCGTTCCTAGACCCCAAGAGAAATGTGGCAGGCAGGAGAGTAAACAAGGGAGAGAACTGCAAGCAAGGATTCAAAGTGAAAAATCCGATCGGCTCAAAGACACTACGCCGTGAAATTCTTCATTCAGATCGCAGACATTCTACTCCTTGGCAGGGCCAATGGCCTTGGTTTCAACGACATGCTGTTGAGAACCGGCCATGGCCATAAGCCAAACATCATTCGGACTCTGCACCCCCTTCGGTCCACCCAAAAAGTTCATCGGGAACCCAATATCAAACGGATACGCCCCTTCAATCTCCTCCATATCCTCATCACTCAACTCCAACTTCAAACCCTCAATATTGCCCTTCAAATGCTCAATCTTCCTGCCCCCAACAATAGGGAAAACATAAGGAGTCTTCTTCATCACATACGCCAACGCCACACTTGTAAGTTCCGTCTTCTTCGCGGAGGCAATCTTCTCCAAAACTTTAGAGATCTTGATAGCAGCCTCCGAAGCACCCCTCATCTTTCGTCCTTCTTGGCTCTTTCGCTGCTCTTCGGTCTTGAAGTTTCCTCCGCCGAGAGCACCCCATGGGCAGAGTCCCATTCCTTCGTCTCGTGCCATGTGGATAATTTCTCGCTCAAAGTCGCGGTTCTCTGCAGACCAGCGACCTTGGTAAACGGAAAATTGACGGAGGCCGTTTTGTCTGGCGTATTCATTGGCTTTGGAGACGATATAGGCCGGGGTGTCCGAGATTCCGAGGTAGAGGACTTTGCCTTGCTGGACCATGGTGTTGAGGGATTGCATGAGTTCGGGGATGGAGCAGGTGAAGTCCCACCAGTGGACGTACAACTGTATCCGTTAGCCTCCCGTTCAGCAAGAAGTGCCAAAGTGGTATATACCAGATCAATATAGCTTGTTTGTAGTTTCGCCAAGGAAGCTTCCAATGACAGACGCAGAGATTTTGTTCCATTACCAGTCGTGTTGATGATGGTCTCCTTGTCACCATGGGCAGTTCGGTAGCAAGTTGTAAACTTGGTAGCAATTACCATCTGATCTCTGTTTCCACGTTTCTTCACCCATTCTCCGATCCATTGTTCTGATTGTTCGTCCTGGTAGTTGTTGGCTGTGTCGATAAAGTTTCCGCCGTTGTCGTAGAAGTAATCGAGGATCTCGAAGGTGGTCTTCTTGTCGCATTTGCCCATGAATTCTTCCCTGTGGTTTGTCAGCATGGCATGCCAATTAAATGTTCAAGAGATAGTAGTAGACTTACCAGGCATCACCGAAGTTCATTGCTCCCAAGCACAAAGGGGAGACTCGGACGGAAGCTGTTGGAGCCAGCATTCTGTAATGGCCCAAAGCCGACTTAACCTTCGGGGGAGTTGGTGGGAAAGGCATGATGATTGTTTAAAGTTGCTGAAGTATATGAGTTCTGCAAAGAAGTAATGTTGAAGGTCGGCAGTCAATTGATAACAAACTGGTCTGGACAGAAAGAAAACAGCAAGGAGAAGCTCCAATACTTATACCTCACCATGATCTCATGATGAAACTAAACCCCTCCTTCGCAAAACCCAATACTTCAACATCTCCGATGCCTAGCCCAGGCCTGTAGGACCTAAATCCTAGCCGTAGGCGTTAAGAGTCGCATTCGCATCTCTGATCCACTTCTCGGCTTCCACAAAGGCATACGGTACCAGCAGCAACGTATCAGTCGCCAGATACGGTGTATGGTGGCCAGGAGTTTTCCCGATGCTTCGAAATGGCTTTTCGGCATTTAGACGTTCTGCCTGTGAACCTTGATGGGAGCATCATAGGATGATGTGGGGTCCTTGATGACCGGCAAACCGGCTCCAAAGAGAGCTGTCGCTGGATGTTTCCCGCCGTAAACGGTGGAACAGAAGCCTGGTCTTATGATTTTAGCTTTCCTGCCGGACATAAGTTTAGGAGATATCTCTAAAAGGTAATCTTCGTACTCCTCGTTGTGAAAGGTAAAGCTTCGAGAACTTCGATCGTGGGGTTTATGCACAGTGGTCCGTGCCCATGCTAAGATCTTTAAATCCGTTTGCAACGTGCATTAGTGGGGCTAGAGGTGAAAGTAAGGTGCTGACCTCGAACGAGAAAGCATCCACAAACACTTCTACAGTAGGACCAGGAACGAAAGTTTCTTGGGTGGCTTGTTTCACGGGAAGTTCCGATTCCGATTCCATCCGCCGAAAAGTCGGTCTGATGCCTCCGAGCCGACGATACTCGTCACATCTCCTTGCTGAACATCACTTCAGGTCCTTGAGCGAACTCATTTCAATGCCCGAGAACCTGCTTCACGCCCGTGAAATCCGGGATCGTCCGTACTTACTACTTCCTCTCCTGCAAATGCTCGTCGACCGGTCTTTCCGAATTTGAAAGGCGAGTGCTTCCTTGCCATTCCAAGCCATCCTTCACTTCAATTCTTTCACACTCATTTATCAGATACATCTAAATACCAAATATCAGACATAAGGGCGTGTATTGTGGTAAGCCTCCAATATTCTACACTTTCCAGGACATTGTCAAGAGCCTCTCCTTTTCTGAGTTCGTCAACAAGGAGCTCGAGCATTTAAACCCTTTGGCATGTCAAGCCTTTTTGCCTTTCCGCTGTTGACCCCATTGTGCTTGGGTTCCACTATGAGATGCGTAGTGGTAGTGTACCGACGACAACCCCGCTGTCTTCTCCTTCAATATTTTCACGCACCCTAGGCTAGATAGCATTTCTCGTCCATTAAGTTGAGATAAGTCGAGTTGAGTTGAGTTAACCAATCGACCCTTTATTCTCATTCCCCGAAAAAAGCAAAGCTCATTTTCAGAAAATTTCATTGTCCGTCGAAGCCCGGAACCCTTCATGATTCCGCCAAGTCGTCGGACAGCGACGATATCCTGTCTTCGTCACAGAACCCTATTCTCCGATTGCGTCTTCAGCGCGCTAAGCAGGGTTCCCCACAGAATTATGTTCTCAAGACTGGGATGGGATCGTCAGAATCTCATTTCGAGTTCCTCGCCAAACATTTCGGGAGTGAGGCTTTTGCGTTGTCGTTCCAAGCTTATTGGAACATTCCCACAATGCTGGGCCTGAGTAAAGCCACACTCACCAGAGTTGCTTTTACCTGATATTTTCCTGTCATTCGGCTTAATTCGCCGCCACCAAGGACGGTTCTGACGGCCAACTTGCAGGTCACGTGCCGGCCAAATCGGGGCCGCCCGTAGTGGGGACACCCAGTTTTTCTTCGTTCTCTCAATTTCCCCCACTTTTTTCTTCCTTTTCTTCTTCACATAAAAACCCCGTCCGTTACCTTCACTGCGAACACACGCATTGCTGTCAACTCCTTGAACCGTTTTGGTGTGGCCTATGAGCAGAGAGAGAACCAATCAACCAGAGGCAGGCTGGTCGAACAAAATCCACTCAGAACAAAATGTCGTCACTAACGACATCTCTTCCCCGCGCGATGTCAAAAGGGCAGAAGTGATCGATACGGCAGCCACAACTTCCGAGCAATCAAAAGTTGGGGCAATCGATTCTTCAAATCTCGCTACAAAGCTCGTTCTTGTGCAGAATAATGGATCTGGCTCGGATGAATCCACCCTAGCGGCTCTCGACGACAATAAAGACGACTTCCCCGAAGGCGGCCTTCGAGCGTGGCTTGTCGTGCTGGGGGCTTTCTGTGGATCATTCTCCGTCTTTGGAATCATCAATAGCACAGCTATTCTCCTGGAATACTTCAGCACTCACCAGCTCAAGGACAATAGTGCCAGTCAGATAGGATGGATCTTCGGATTCGCCCTTTTCTTGACATTCTTTTGCGGTGCGCCAATTGGTCCAATCTTTGATGCTTATGGCCCTCAGATACCTATGCTGCTTGGCTCGGTGTTCCTACTAGCTTCGATGTTCCTACTTGGACTGTGCACCGGTACGTTTCCCGCCTCTCGCTTCCGAGCACAAGCTAACAATCTCTAAGAATACTGGCATTTCATTATGGTGTATAGTGTCCTCAATGGCATTGGAGGATGCCTCATAAACACTCCATGCATCGCATCCATCGGTCATTGGTTCCTCGAAAGGCGTGGCAACGCAACCGGGGTTGCAATGACAGCAGGCTCAATTGGCGGCATCATATTCCCATTGATGCTCCAGAAGCTTTTCCCGACCGTTGGCTTCCCCCGGGCTACCAGGATACTGGGCTTCATCCTATTATTCCTGCTGGTCCTCATGAACCTGCTTGTCAAGAGTCGTCTGCCTCGCAAGCCGATGGCTAGTCTCAAAAGTGTGGCACCTGACCTTACTGTCTTCAAAGACTTGCCGTTCGCGTTCATCACATTGGGAATTTTCCTCATGGAGTGGGGTATTTTTGTCCCTTTAACCTACATCACTTCATACGCCACATCCCACGGTCACAGCTCTGCATTCGGTTTCCAGATCATTGCCATTTTGAACGCTGGTTCGGTCGTGGGCCGCTTTTTCGCTGGGTTGGTGGCTGACATGATGGGAAGAGTTAACACATTGATTCTGAGCATTTCCATGTGCGTCCTCTCATGTTTCGCGCTTTGGCTTCCGGCTGGGAACTCGACTGCCATGATAGTTGTGTTTGCCGCTATCTTCGGCTTCGTTAGCGGCAGCAATCTCAGCTTGAGTCCAGTCTGCATTGGCCAGATGTGTAAGACTGAGAACTACGGAAGGTACTTTGCTACCTGCTGGATGTTCGTCGCATTTGGGACATTGACTGGGCTTCCAATTGCGGGGCAGATCCTTCAAGTCTGTGATGGCGAATACTATGGCTTGATAATCTTTGCTGGTCTGTCATATGTTGCGGCTGCCATGTGTCTCGTCGCTGCTAGAGTCTTGAAAGTCGGTTGGAAGCTCAATGTGATCTACTAGGCTTTTAAGCTCGACCAGCGCGGGCGGATGTTAGCTCATGTCGAATTTAGATCTTTGAAGCGTCAAGGGTTAATGTGAGCTGTACTTGCATTACTTTTGAGGTCGGTGTGCGGATGAAATCGAATTGTTAGAATGGATTGAGTGGTGGAAGAAGCCAGGGGAAGGAAGCGTGATGGAGGTGGAAAAGTCATTTGCGCAGTATTTTGTTTTTGTTTACTTGGTCTTTGTTTTCCGCCTTCAGCCCGCTTAAACTTGAATTGCATCTTTCTAGTACATACACTCATTCAGCATTTAGAAATACAATGCCGTTCTCATAACGGTATCGTCTCGTTTCCCTTCGTACCTTCAATCTACTCTCCGCCTTTAAACTGCCATCTTCGTCTCATCTCCATCAAGTGACTCCCCCTTCCCCCGAACGGCCCCTCGTCGGCAACGCCCAGACCACCTCCCCTCCAGTCTCCCACGCCTGTATAGTTTTAAATAGCATTTTCCAATTTCATCAAGATATCTCAATCACTAACTTCAATAGTTACAGCTTTGTAGGACTAACATACTATCAGGTTCCAAGCAATTCGTCTCCGCTGGTCAACTAGCGGATGAGATCAGCTCAAAAATACACTTGTCCTCTGCAATGTGTCCAACAGTGCGCGTCAGTTCGAGAAAAAAGCTCTAATAAATGTCTATCTAGAAACAGAAAGGTTCAAAATTCAGCTTTAAGAAGTCGGAAAAGAAGATCCACAACTGTCGAATTCCCTGGCTTGATACAAAAATCCGTAAGTTAAAACATTCCATGCCAATAGGTTGGGTGGTTGAGATAGCTTGATACAACCTTTTCTTTCCTTTTTTTTTAGAAATTTTTTTTAGAAATTTTTCTATTAGGTTTACTCAGGTATTTTCCATGTTTCGTAGTGAGGTAGTTATTAGTTTTTTCGTTTAAGTGTTCATTGTTAGTTGCGCCGCCTCTTTATTGGTGAAGTGCGGAATTCCTCAATCTTCCTTTGCGCATTGCGCATCGTTCCCCCACGTGGTAGATAGAGAACAATCGATCTCTTTTCGAGCATTTCAATTTGCGTAATTTACGTTCAAGGCTACGCCTTCGAACTTGTAGAAATTGGAAATGAACGAAAATTGCCTTGCCTCCTTTTTGATCTGCCTGCCTCCTCACCTATGTCTCTCGCTTCCCCGCATCTGGAGGACTGCACCTTCCTTCCTCACCGGCACCCAGCACCCAGCACCTTCCTCACTCCTCACCTTAACAACCTTCGGCACACCACCCACAAACCCTCATATAGATTTAAATAACAACTTCCTTCCCAACCTCGCAATCCCAACCACCAATCATTTCATTGCTCTTGTTTCTTCCAAATAATCCAAACCCACACCCACACTTTACCTAACAACAAACAGGCTCAGATCATGCAGTGTCGAGCAGGGTGTCCTTCAAACCGGCATTCTACTCTTCCTATGATCCTGTCAAGTGTCATGGAAGATCACTTCGATTCGGCACCGGTGGTTGGTTCTACGGTGGTTGGCGGTAGATGCGGTCGATAATCGATGATGTTGTTACGACTTACGTCCGCGATTGTTGTGTTGCTGTGTTTGAGCGACAAAAAAAATACAAAGGGGATGAAGAAATGTGGGAAAAACTCGATGAGACTACGTGAGTGCAAGTTCCTGTTTCATCTGAAGAAGATGAGAATGAGAATGGTTGGTGGTTGAGATTGCTTGAGAGCTTGACGCGAATTGGAGTGGATGGCTGTGATGAGAATCATGGTCTAAAACTCTGAATACTTTTTTTTTTGCACCTCCGGCTGGGTGATAGATTTAGCGAGATGCTAAGCCAAGGCTTTGGCGGAAGGAGGGCTCGCTTCGAAGGGATATACAACGAGCGGCGCAGAATCCCCTCAAGGCTAGATGCAGCCCGTTTTTCTATGTCGAAAAGCATTGCTTCAAATCAAGAATAGCTTTGTCGCAACAGAACGAGGAAGAGTTACTGGCTATGATGAACAGCGTTGCATCTTCAAGAAAGCATAATGAAAAGAATTCCACCCAGCGTGGAAAATTTAGAATTCTTCAATTCGAAGACGAGCACTCAAGATATCTGACTTGCTAGATCAGCGGCCTTCTGGACGCCGTCCCAGACGACAACGAAGCCATCACTTCCTAGCAGGAACAGTGTATACCTTGTATTACAAACATTATATTATGAAATGCCTGTCACCTGCAGATAGCCGTCTTGCGCTACGCAGCCCCCAACTTCTCGGGTATCTCTTCCAAGTCATCCGCAGATTCAATCTCAAGAACCTTCCCCACTTCCGCCGTATTCCTCATCAGCTCCTTCGCACCAGCATATAGCATCCTCAACTCTGCATTGCAGGTCACTGGTAGGTAATATATCAGCACATATGGTGCTGTCATTCTTCCAGACGGCTACGCAGACTTGTCAGCCTCTCCTCATTCCGACAAGGCTCGGACAGAGACTCACCAATGTCATAGGATAGCTCAGTAGAATGAATCTCGGCGAATGGTCTGGCAGATCATCTCCTATCTCATCTAAACTTTTGTATGTTGTCTTGTCATCGTCTTGCTTGATCTCCAAAGTGTTCTTATCGATCATGTCTACCCCGCATCAGTATTTCTTTGCGCAAGCTGTCCAAGCTATCCCCAAGCTCGAAATATGGCAGATAGTGTAGTGAGACGGACATACAGATCACAGCATTAGGAGTGCTGGCTCTCGAGGTCCCAAGGCGGAACTTTCGCAGATGATCTTTGCTTTCCTGCGAGAACACGTACAGTCTGGATTCGGAAGCCTGGGATTCGCATTAGCTTTGGCAGACCTCAGATGGGCTTTGAAGATCTCACCATGACGTACGGCTGTTTCACAGCTATTTCTGTGTTGTTGTTCGAAAGGAAGTGAACTCTTGTGCCTCGAGATGTCGGACTGTCTCAGCCTCGTCGCAGTCGTATGTCATGAAAATGGCGGGGCATTTTACCCCTCGCCTATTCTGCCCGAGTCCAGGTTGAGACGATCTTATCTAATCGAATCAAAATGACATCATCGTTCCACACGCCGATTCTCTCTCCTCACTTTGGGTACTGAAGAGAACAAGGAGAAGCAAGCTTCACTGTAGGTACGTTCTGGAACTTGTTTACTCCCTACAGGCCCTATTAAATGTTAATGAGCAATGACCAGTGTTTAACTAGATATAGTAAAACATCGCGATCTCGAACAGGTGATTGGTCTAGCCACTCCTTAGAGACACGGCCACAGTCACCTCAGAATTAACATTTAAAAGGCCCCGTGGGTAGTAAACTCTCTAGAAAACCTTGTGCTTTCCTTGGTATCGTGACCCTTCACCCTGCCAAGAAATCCTGCTTGAACTCCAAACACCAGACGAAAAATTGACTTTCGGATCTACCGGATCGTCACTTAACACCCAAATTAATCCATCCAAACACAAATGAACCATTTAGAAACTAGATCAGCTCTAATAGCATATCCCTGAGATGCTTTTTCGGGTCAAGAATAGCCTGCCAGATGATGCCAATGCCCGCCAGTGAACTTGGCAAAGCTTGGTTCGAATCCCTGTACGAACCCGTCATCGCCCCTCTTCAGGACGCGCGAAAGTTACGCAGCGCCTGCATCATCTTGAGGCGATGAACTGGACTGGTGGGCAATTGGGTAGGTAAGGGTAGCGTGAGGGGGTACATAGAGGTTCGGCCTCCCCTCTTTTTTTGTTTGTGAAGCTTGGAAAAGAGTTGGGAGAATTTGTAAATCATCTTGTCGGTCTTATTTTTATCAATTCTATTTCACTATTGCAGATTAAGCTTATGAATCGGGAACAACGAACATTGAAAGCTTCGAATACCCTTTTGGATATCTGTAATAGTCTAAGAAGACGCCCCGAGACGCGAAATCAGCAATCATGATTTCAGAAAAAGTATATAAGCTCTGCACGAGCAAGGAGAGTGTCTCGACTCTGCTGGCACAAGACCCCACCATGGCACCGGAAGATGCATGGAAGAAGCTATATAGTAGACATACAGCAGGAGGGAATGAGAGTAAGTCAACGGCGAAAGCTCATCGAGATAAAATTACTCCGGAAGACCTACAGAGAGCCTTTGAGTGTGGGAATTGGGGTCCGACGAAGCCGAGTGACCTCTTTTTGAGAGTAAGTCTTATGGCAGAAGCCCAATTGATGCACTGCTGACTCTGCAGATGTACCACGATGCATTGTGCACTCTGGACAATAGCGTTTCTGGAGCTATGGTTAGTCCTTCGTTGATGGGTAGCTGTGGTGTCATTCCATTGACTGTTATCTCTGTGTATGTACAACCTCCAACTGAGTTTGAACTTAGCTAATGTTTACTTGTGAAGTGTCCCTGATATTATGCGACATATGTCCAACCTCATTGTCCGAGCTGAGAAAGAAGTCATCCTCGCCACGAACTACTGGCAGAACTCAGTCGCCTCTAAATTCATCACAAATGCCATGAAAGAGCTCTCGAAAAGAGCAGGAGACCGAGGAGAAAGAATAGTCTTCAAGCTGGAATACGATCGTGGAAGCCCGAAACAGGTACTCGAGCCTCACTACATTGTATCTGAAAAGGAGTATCTGGGCAAGGCTGTTGCTCTTCCCACCAAGGAGGAGATACCAAATCTGGATCTTCAGGTGATCAACTACCACAAGCCGATGTTGGGAACGTTTCATTGCAAATACATGATTGTGGATAGGAAATATGCTGTTCTGCAGAGCAACAACATCCAGGACAATGATAACATGGAAATGATGACCCATTTGGAAGGACCAATCGTTGATTCGCTTTACGACATGGCTTTGATTTCTTGGTCAAAGAAGCTGGAGCCGCCATTGCCGAGTCACAACTCACCTGCTGCTCAAGGCGGTCTTAGGACTTTCGGGACCAAGGACCATGACAAGATCTTTGAAGAAAGCGGAGCATTGAGAGGACACAATGCGGTCGTACATCCTGAGAAACTGGGAAACCAAAAGGCTTATGACTATGAGCGCAACCCGGTGAACCAGCCTGGAGTTGTTCATCCTGGGGCTCCTGTCGATCCTTCGGACATCAACCGAGCAAATCCATTGACTGGTCCAACTACAACCGAGAGCGTACTGCATCTTGTTCAACATGAGACAGCTAATGGCGGTGTTGACGGCGTCACTCAAGGAGTCCAACGAACGAGCCTAAACCAGCAACCTGATAATACTCATCATGGATTTGAGGACAAGGATCTGCATTCTGTCGAAGTCATGCGAGAGAATGCTCGTGCTGCGGCAACGACTGGTGATATGGAGCACATTGTTCATACGAGACGTGGAGATACCGAGAAAACCAACGCGAATGAAGTTCAGCCTCAACAAAATGGGACAACAAATAGTGCAGTTCATCCTCATGGTGTCAACGGCCCCGGTGAGAAAACTCTCGAGTTCCTTGGCTCCGGAGAGCAAACACTCCCAGAATCACAAATCGAGAAGCCGTCCCCATCTGGAAACCTGTTAGCCGAACACACAACAGATGATCCACACTATGACGTCGACATCGCCGGAGAAGTTGCTCGTGTACAAACAGCCGTATCACCAAGACCAGGAGAGACCCGTCTCGAAGCCGTCACTCGACACCTCAACCATACCAGAAATGTTGGCTTCAAAGGCAATGCTCCAGAATGTGAGCCGAACGAGGAAATGACCCCTTATATCCCACATCCGGTTCATGAGCCTTTCCCAATCGCAATGGTGTGCCGTGAGCCACACGGAAACCCAACACACAATTCTGTCTACAACCCACAGAACGAAGTCTGGTTGTCAGCTTTGAGAAACGCGACCAAGAACGTCTTCATTCAATCCCCGACTTTGAATGCTGAGCCGCTTGTGCCTGCAATCATCGAGGCATGTGAGCGAGGCATTGACGTGTACTGCTACATCTGCCTTGGATACAACGATACCGTAAGTCTCATTTCCTAAATATTCGAGATATCTTCTAACGCCAATCCAGGGCGAACTTCTCCCCCACCAAGGCGGAACAAACGAAATGATCGCCCACAAGATGTACACCACTCTTTCCGCCCAAGGAAAGCAGCGCCTCCACTACTTCTTCTATATCGGCAAAGATCAAACCTACCCCATCGTCGCCAAGAAAAAGAAACGCGACTGCCACGTTAAAGTCATGATTGTTGACGAACACATCGGTATCCAAGGCAACGGTAAGTCTCACCTTCTCATCTCGATATAGCCTCGTCATTGCTGTCTCCAAAGTTTTGAGGCATGCAGCTGCTTTACGCGAATGTCCCACTACTCCTAGGACTTCCTCAATGTATATAAGTTTAATCCCAAAACAGGCAACCAAGATACCCAGTCCTGGTACCACAGCCAAGAAATAAACGTAATGTTCGACAGCGAACTAATCTGCCGCGCCTGGATCGACGGTCTCCGACGAAATCAAAACACCCATCTCTACGGAGAGGTGAGTAAAGAAGACGGGATCTGGAGAGATGACAGAGGACAACAAGCCAGCGATGTTATTGGTGTTGATCCTGGGAGGTTCAGTTGGGCGAAAGGGTTTATGGGGGCGGTTAATAGGGTTAGAGGTACTGGAGACTTTTAATTTTCTGGGAGGGGGTGAGGCATGTTGAAGTATTCTAATGGGAGTAGAAATTCGGCCGGAATTGTTTGGGGGCCCGCCTTCTAGTTGAGCACATATGGCATATTTGGTATGGTTGGTGGCGGATGGGTTTGGATGTTCGTATGAGTATACGATTTTGGAGAGGCACAGGTACATACGTGCGGATGGACTCGGAGTATTGGATGGAGTGGTTGGATGACATCAAAGTAATACAAATTAACAGTTGCTCATCACGTGAACGGCCATAGATTAGGGTGATGATATACACTAAAATAGTGATACACTCGTTTAAGGTTCCAAGTACGCGATATCCTTATAAGATCTGGAGAAAGCTCCAGGATAACCTAGGGGCGAAATATGAGAACTTGGAGAATGGGTTTGGAAGGATGTACAGAAAAGATGGGACTTGGGACGACATCACTAGATTATTTATATATGAGAGGATTCGAGGAGCGAAACAAAAGACTGTCATTGACGAGAAGGATGGCAACAATGCAAGTGGTAAGAAGCGACAGCGTTCCCTGGTGCTTGACGATGGCCAGGTGAGTGTATTCGTGATATTCCATTGACCATTCAGGGCTGGTTGTCTGGACAAGGTCCACGTGACCAAGGGACCTTGAAAAGTGATTGATTGGTTGATTAGAAGGACCCAGAAGGACTCCTATAGGACTCAAATACACAGAAACAAGTGATCTGGAGAGCTGGTGTGGTCAAGTGGAGTGGTGGTCTCTTGAGGAGCACAGACCACATGAAATTGGCCTCCGGTTAATAAAATCACATTATCCAAATCACAAAGACAATACTGCGTTGAAGAGCGTGCCTTGTCTGGACCAGGCTCACTAAATCGAGCACTCCACCCCGGGCTCTTGGCCGGCCCTGTGCGTTTGGGGTCAAGGCAATTGTACTGTACGTAACTGGATAATCCCGGGTGAAGATGCAGCGCACGTCGGGATCCTCTGCTGTGTCGGGATATACTTCCAGCACATCTAGCCGGATGAAGTCTATCGCAGTACAACTCAGTACCTTGCAAGTTTAATAAAGGTGAGGATAAACTGGAAGTGAACAGAATTGTGAGCGAGAAAGAGAAGTTTTTGACAAAGAAACAAAGGCGAACGAGGAGTGGTTGCCGAGGTAATTATAGAGGGTGAGTAGGAGGATTGAGAAGATAGGATTGCAAAGAAGTAGGACGATTGAGGAGGAGGAAAGGAAGAGGGCGGGAGAAAGCGTCGAGCCTTGAAAGGAATTGATACCCATTGAGCTATAGTTACAACTTTAGGTGGAAGTCCATCGCTTATATGATTGTACCAAGAAATAGTATTCTTGTGAACTATTTTGTCATTGGTGCCTGCCTTTTGGTACACCTTGCAGCTTTAAATATGTCATTTCCATGCTTTCCTTGCGTGCAACTCCATAAGAATCTTAATTATTGGAGATCAGGCTGCCAGCTACTTTTGCCATCTACCTCACGAGCCCCGGGCATGCTCTCGAAAGCATGCTATGTTCTGCATGGCCTCGAAATAGCGCGACCTAGACGTTGAGAGCCAATGAGGGTAGAGTTGGCCCTCGATTGATTGGTAGGCGCAAGTTGCATAGGTCAAATCGAGCTTGGTCCAAGCAATACCAGCTATGTTTGTATTGAAAAGTAAGACTGCTCGACACATCATGCAGCTGAATATGGCATTCCCCAAATGTAGCTGGCTGCCGCTTATTCCGCGAGTCACGATTCAAAGACTCGTTATGTGGACTGCCAGCCTTGTCAAAAAAGCAAGCATTGTATCGCACATGGCGCAATGAGGCGTCATTTCCCCAAGACGTGTGCTTCTCCGAAGCGCCAGTCCTCGCGAGCGACGAGTCAGCGGTAGGACGCGAACTTCTCTGGATCACGGGCCGGCCCTGAGATGGCGGTCTGGTGATAATTCTCATTTATCACTCATACATTGCATTGATAAGGCTTAGCTATGTTCGGACACCGAGCCCCGCCCTTGTTGTTTCTCACTTCAGGTGTCCTCACTGAGGCCGAATTCTTTGGCCAAGTTCTGATTTAAGAGACTGCTATGTTGCGCCCTTTTGCAGCCATTTCGGTGGAGCGAACGCGTCCTACGAACTATCGCAACATTTACGCGGTTATCTTATAGCCCAGTCATACCTCATCATGCCTGTTTGTTTGCCTGTGAATTGTTCTGTGCCCTTGGACTACACCACTCAATTCGACGCCGACCCAGATATAGACGGCATTGGAGTATGTGCAAGCCTGTCAGGCGCGAATTTCCTCACCTTGGCCGTGTGATCTGACATGTTGAAAGGTCATTGCCTCCTTTTATTTTGCAGCTTGGATCACAGTCATCGTACTCGCTGTTGACTATCTCATTGCTCCACCCGACGAGTTCGCCAACCCCGGGCGCTGTCAGCTGGACATACGCTTCGTCAAGAAAATCCAGCATGCCGCCAAAATGAAGTCCGGGGCCAAGACCCGCGGGGCGCTACGGAGAGCGATCTTACTCCTGGGTGGTCGACAGCTCGTCACTGGCGTTTCCATCGCCATCGTTGGTCTGGCCAGACTTTGTCAGATTACCCAATATCACTTCACGACAGTGCAAAATCTTGCTGTTGCAGCGGCAGTGGCACATTCGATGACATTTAGCACTGTTGAATAGTATATCGAGCAGAATCGTTTCTTTCGGACATGGAGAGCTATTGGGATGCTTTTATTTGGGGCATTACTGCTTGTCTTGTGGACAGTGACTGGAAGTAATGATTGGCTTGAAGTATATGGTATGCCAGCACTCTGCGGATATCAGAACCTCAGCCAAGACTTTGGACCTCCAGCTACCACCTCTCTTGCCATTCTGTACTGGTTCTTGTTAAGAGGATGGGCATTCTCATGGACTGTGTTATTCCCGCATCATAGCAAACTTCCTTGGATTCTGAAGGCATTAAGTACCAACTTTTGGCTGGGAAAGATCTGTGACTTCTTTGAGAAGTGTTGCAAGCAGTCGGCTTCTCAGCTTCGTCAAAGACAAAAGAGATTGCAGGAAGCCACAGATACACAGAATAATTCACGTCAGTCATCGCTAATCAAGACTACCACTTTGATCCGTCCTCGCGTAGCTCAAGGATTCTGGATTTTCCTGAGTGGGACCTCGGTTATGTTGCTTGGGGTGGTGTACGCAGCCTTTGAGGTTTGGGGCTCGTACGCATTCAATCTGGCTTGGACTTGTTACACTCTTGCCGGCTCTGTACAGATCGTTTCTGGGCTTAGAAATACAGCCTCATACAACGGAATGAACGGCAGTGAGAGCCAGTGGAGTTTTGGGCAGCAATTACCACTGTTGTTGTTGATCCTACCGACATTTGCCATGATAGAGATGTTCTTTGGTAAGTCACTACCCTTCGAAGAGGCCAGAGACCCAGTGCTAAATAACAGTAGAGGACCCCGATGAGGAGACTAAGAGTATTTCAAGCGCGGGGCCCCAGGTAACGCCACGCTATTCCACATCGAGCGGCCACACACTGTCTCATAATGACAATTCATCGACGGCAAGTTCTGGAAGTGCAACAAACATGGAAAGTTCAGCGCCAGAAGGATATATGCTAAGGCGGCGCATCGATACCGAGCAACGTGTAGGCATGGACATTTCGGATGCACGTGCTGGGCATGCCGTGAGCACCTCGTCTGTGTTGACTCATGACCAGGAAAGCGCCTCAAGCCCGGAATCTGTTACAGCTGATGAAGAGCAACGGCCAATATCTTTCATTTCCAGACAAGTTGAGTTCTCAGCGACTGGCAAACTCAATGAGAAATTGTGGGATTTGAGGCTTTTCAAGTTCTATGTTTTCCTCAATTTTGTCCTCTTCAGTTACATCATGGTCTCATATGGAATTTGATAGTTAGAACGGAACGGTATCTAGGGTTCGTATACCTTCTCTGTATTTCATTATTCCAGCATACTTGACAGATGGAGAAGACAGACACCAAGAAGAAGAGACCACGTTTTGACGAGAAATGCATAGCAGGGATTGGGAATTGTGGCCTGGAGCGAGGAAACGAAAAATAGTTCTCCGACTAGAAGTTCATCTGCGACCAAAGTGAAAGTATCCATCATTCACTGTGAATGTGTTTGTCCGCCATGTGTTTTGCTAGCTCGGCCTGTACTGGATTACATTGCCCCGGACGAAGAGAGAACATTATGACCACCTCAATGTGCAGGACAGCTACGAAAATTCCAATGCGTAAAATAAGGGTGATTGAAGCTGAATTCGATATCTTCAAGCAAGAAAACATTTCAAAGCGGAGACAGACATTCAATATAACTCAACATGCTAGCACCGAGACAGATATCAAAAACGCAAAACAAAGCTTTTATTCATTCTTTTATTTTTCAGTTGTAATTACCTAATGATTCAATTTATTATATTAAAATATTATTAAACTTTTTACAAATTCCTCGAAAAGGGATTAAGGATTTTTGCGGTCTCCGTCCTATATATTTATATTTACCTTCGCTTTAGCAATTCATCCGATGTCAGCCTATGCTCGACGCAAAAGGGGCTTCGGCGATATTTAGCAAGTGAAAGAAAGGGGTGCGGTTCACTCCTTGCGATGTTTAGTTGCTGGCAACAACTTTTTAATAAGGCTTTTCAATTCAAACAGGTTCTAGGCTTTGCATCTTGACGTGTGAAGTGGGACTCAACTTTGTATGTACATTAGGCGTATCGTCAAGGCACAGTACCTACTCCGGACTTTTGTGAAGTTGAGGTTAAGCTTGACTTCGAATTCACAAAGATCGGATCTGGATTTGGTACCTCTTCTTCGCTTAGTACTTGGACCCCCTAGGGCTTTTGATGTTATCAACTTTAGATCCGCCACTGTCCACCCTCGGCGGAAAGAGTTCCATCAAGCACACTCCTAGACTACAAGCCCTTGCCCAAGTCATTATACTTGACCCTCTGCAGCACTTGCCTTCTTTCTGTTGGCCTGTCATTGCTTCAACTTCACAGCCTTCGCCCCTCTTAGATCTCGCTTAACGTCTAGCTCACTTAGAGACCATCCTCCTCCTTCCCTCCTCCTACTTAAAGCCCTCGTCAGTCTTTCCACTTCCCTTCTACAACTCTACAACTCCGCCTTTCCCTTCCCTCCCCCAACTTCAACCTTCTTTCTCCTCCTTCCTCCTCCTTCCTACTTCCAAACTTAATTTACGTTGGCTATTATTTGCTTCCGCAAGTAAAATTGCTTAAGAGCTCTGGTACTCAATTGCCAAGTCTCTTCGAACAGCCTACCTTTGTTTCAACTAAGTCCCCTCAACTTCGATCTTGAGCTACCCTCACCCACCGATAGCCTCTCTTCTTCTCGTTGACATTGAGTCCTCGAATATTTAAGGCCACCTTCAACCTCTCCACCTCTTTCCCTTCTACAAATACACACCTTCCCTTCAACCTCAACCCCCTTCCTCCTCAATACAATCCTTCTACTCGTCGAGGGCTTCATATCAATCCTTACACCCTCACTTTTCTCACACTCTCACAATCATCAGTTGTAAACTGCCAATTTGCTCTTGGCAATTGCTTCCCTCAGCACTTCTCATACAAGAACTATCCCCTCACCCTCACCATCTTGAAGCCAAATTCAAACCAAAATGCCAGCACGAAAAGGTCTCAACTACCGGTAAGCTTTCTCACCTCATCTCACCTCACCTTCAACTTCTCTTTCTGCTGACCCTAAATCAGTTGGCTCCACGCCGGGCTCTTCCGCGACCAAAATGGCAACGTCCATGACGCCTACTACGCATTCATGCCCCACGCAGTATACGGCGAACAGATCCACTATGCCGTAGACAACACAGGCGACGCAATGGGCAACTTCAATATCGGCCGCGGCAAGTTCGATCTCATCACTTGGGATGAACACCACATCCAGCTCTGGCAGCGATACATGACTGCAGCGGGTGTCTGGGTTAGAAAGGAGGGGATGAGAGGCCGAAAATATGCCAGAGAGCAACTCCGCCAAAGATACCATGACCGACGATTCCACGACCCATACCCCGAGGGGAAGACCGGCAGTCGTTCGATGGGCCCTCCCCTCAATGTCAACTTCAAGGAGGATGATTATTCTGGACCTGTACCAGCAGCATTCCGATTTGCGAGAAGAGCGGTTCTGGACAAGGACAAGTGCTATCCGGAGACCAACATCCCTTTGTCTGCTGATGATATCAAGATTGGTGCATGGAAAGCCCACAACCCTTCCGCCATCCGGGTCGTAGGAGACTTCCTGACTGGATCTATGGCTCCCAGCATGTTCGGACGATTCGCTGAAGTACAGCTTGATCGAATTGAGTCTGCTTTCTTCGAATTGGGCTGGAGAGTCAATCGCAATGCCTTGCAACGAGCTAATGAAGACATGAGAGATGGCAGGGCAACGAACGCATTCGGAAGTCGGGCTTGGCGTCAAGCACCTCCCATCAGAGTCGACAGGTTCAAGGGTGAGGAAATCGAGGAGTTGATGAGGGGCATGAGAGAGGACGCAGAAGCAGCAGCTGGAGACGGTGATGAAGACGACGATAGCGACAACGATCGACCGGCTGGCCCAGGAGGCTGGCAGTATGGAGGAGATGGAGGAGACGGAAGTAACGGCGGACCTGACGACTCGTCCGATGATGACTCGGATGATGATCAGCCACGCCGCCCATCAGCGAGGGGAAAGAGAAAGGCCAGACTGCAGCAACGGTCCGAACAAATCGACTCGGACAGTTCGGACAGCTCCGATGACTTGCCAGCTAACCCGACTAATAAGCGAAAGAAGAAGGGTAAGGCGGTCGATCGACGAAAGCAGAAGAAGAGCAACGGCAGGTGCCAACCCACATCCTTCCAATACGTTAGGGACTCGGATGACTCGGATGAGAAGGATCTCTTTGTCACTGACACACGCCAATCCTCTCCAGTTGTTGCTGGTCCGAGCAATCGCAGCGGTCGAGTTGTGAGAGATAGGGATGAGGAGTTGGCCCGCAGATTAAGTCAGGAGGAAGAGAATGCAGCGGCGGCACGCGCATTGGCACAAGCACCGGTAGAGGTCCTTTCGGTATGGCAGATATCCCCAAAATTTTGGGATTCAAGCAGCTAACAACAGACATTTAGGACGATGACGAGTACGACTACCTCTCTGACAATTCTCCTAAGAAAGGCAAAGGAAAGGCAGCTAGGAAGCGTCTCATCACCTCCGAAGACTCCGATGATAATGTTGTGATCATCGGTCCACCCAAGCGCTCGAGGACCAATGCCAAGCCAAAGGTTGTCATCTCCCTACTCGAGGACGACAGTGACCCGGACATTCAAGTCGACGAGGCCAAGAGTTGCAAGCCGTACATTAAGGATGAGGTTATCGATATTAAGGATGATGATAGCGACATGGAATGAACAAGTGAAAGACATTAGACGGAGGTAAGTATTTTTTTTGGCTTTTCGCCTTACTATTGGAAGAAACGCTAATAATTTGGTCGAAGTTTGGACGATGATGATCCTCATACGATGACGATGGAACCATCTTGACGACCGGCTTGCAACGACGAATGTTCTGCCTTGACAACGGATTTTCATTACATACAAAAGCAATGGGTTTTTACAAAGCAAATCAGACGGTGAATATTTGATGGGTATGCAGACATTTTCAGCTGCAGATTCTTAGACTCGGCCAGCGATACTTTCAAGATCTGAAAGAACGAGCTGGCTTGCGAGCATAGCAATGGCTTTTAGTAATTTCTATAACACGCACATTGACATTGGCATTGACAAAAGATGCTGATCACTTGATTTCACACCTTTCAAAAGTTCGAAACACGTGCTTGTCAAAAATAGAGAATACACGAGAATGATTGTCCTCCTTTCCTCGAACATGTTCTCAATTTGCTAGCAGTGTACGTCTTATCGAATTTGTTCTTCTTCTCGTCCGACATTTGGAGTCTGTCAAGTGTCAAGCTGGTACAGGTGAGAAATGCAGCTGAACCAATGCTTGCATGTCCGTAAATTCGCTTCTCATTCAACTCTATTGCATTTCGCATGAATGCCCTAGAGTCTCATAATGATCGGGTGTGGTCGTTATCGCTCTGCCTTGCATACTCTGATGCTGCTTGAATTTGCATGTCCTCGGCCTTCATCTACTTGAGATGACTGCTCTTACGGTCGTTTCTCTCATAGTGCCCTTAGAAGGCTTCGCTGCTATTTTGTGCCCAATCATCATGCTTATTCCCATCCTCAATCCTCGGGCAGCACAGCCTCCGGCTTCAGACCCATCTCCTCTCCCACTCTTCTCACCACCCCTCTCAATGCAGTACAGGCAGGACTATCGGGCCATGCATCGAAGAAGCTCTCGCCGTAGTCGCAAGCCATACCAATTCTCGGATCCAATGGTACTGCACCTAGGAAGGGAATGTTCATCTCCTTAGCCAATGCTCTACCTCCCCCAGTCGTAGCTTGGAAGATCTCGCTCTGATGTGTGCACTTGGGGCAGACAAATCCAGACATATTCTCCACGATTCCCAAAACTTTGATGCCTGCCTTCCTGCAGAAATCGATCTCCTTTCTAACATCCAGCAATGCGACCTCTTGTGGCGTTGTAATCATCACAGCACCATCGACACCACTCTCCTTCAAGAATGAATTGACGCTGAGATGTTCATCGCTCGTACCGGGTGGCGTATCCACAAGCAGGAAATCCATCTCTCCCCACTCCACATCCTTCAAGAATTGCTTGATTAATCCATTCTTCTTTGGACCTCTCCAGATGACCGCATCGTTTCTGTTCGGCAGCATGAACTGTACACTCATGACTCCCAAATTCTCCAGCACCCAAACAGGACTCCACCCTGCACCACTGACATGTATCGTCTCCTCCTCAACACCCATCATCTTCGGTATACTCGGTCCGCAGATATCCGTATCCATTATTCCCACCGTGCTGTCTGGATTCGTAGCAAAGGCATGGGCAAGAAGAGTCGTGAAGGTGCTTTTGCCCACTCCTCCTTTGCCCGACAGGATCAATACTTTATGCTTGATGCCCGATAATCGTGCCGTGATAGCTGGTATATCTGGGTCGGGCCCTTTCGGAGCAGATGCGCAGATAGCTTGGTTGGGACATCCTGCGCAAGAATCTGCTTTTCCAGCTGTATCGGACTCGGGGCCAGGACAATGTTCTGGTTCGGGTGCAACGAGCTTCGGAGCGCTTTTGAGAGGATTGGAGAGGACGTCTTGTACAGGTTCGGGGGCTTCGAGTGAGGGTGCCATTGTGTATTCTATTACGAAATATGAATGGGGTGGGAGGATTTTCTCACTCTGGAGAAGCTGTGTCGACTGGTTACAAAGCAGAACGGGAGGTGGCGTTGAAGGAGGGGCATCACGGGATGCGGCCGCTTGCATGCTCCGAAGCCGGATTAACGTGAGTGCGAGTTACATGTCTCACTGCAGCACGCGCAACCTCTCAGCCTTTTCAGAATCGCTTCTATTGTCTGTTTGTCCATCTATCTCGATGTTTTACAGTTCTATGGGGATTGGCGAGTATTGTAGCTAGCCTTTGTTGGTGTGTAAAGCTTGCTGAATGCCATCAATATCGCCGAAAGACGCCACCACCCAATGCAAGACGCCTGTTTAAGACGCCATCTACCAAAGTCCCAGACATGACAGGTCATTGAAAACTCAGTCCACCAATCTATCAATATACCTGTATATCCGTCTACCACTCGCCATCAAACTCCTCACCATCCTCCTCAAGTACCTCATCACCTGAATCAAAATCATCCGCAGCAGGAGCGACCTTCTTGGTTCGTGCCTTTCCAACATCTCTAGGGACACACGGCAGATCCATCTCTCCTCCCAAATACATCCTCTGAATGTAATTGAGACGCGGGAATCGCTCCCAGTACTTCTTCAGGCTGTTGGTTGCGGCTCTGTCCTTGAGCTTGTACTTGATGATGGTGGTATTGGCAGCCTCGCACATCTCGACAAACATACACTTGTAGAAGGATTGCAGGTATTTTCTATCGGCTGAATTGTAGGCGAAGAGTTGATCGAAGTCGACGGCACGCTGGCCCTTGGGTTGGAATTGGAGGACTGTCCATAGGGGGTACTACCAGGGTCAGTCAGCATGGTTTCGTCGACGGGATTAGAGGGATGATTTGGAAGTTCCCGGATTTGAGGACCTTTCAAAAAGGGTGTTCTTACTTGGTTGAAAACTGCCTCGAAGACTTCCTCTCGCTGCTCGTGGGTGAGGGTGTGGAAGAGTTTGCATCCAGCCGCAAGGTTGAACGCATTGACGATGCAGGTAATTGCACCCTTGAAGAAGGCCAGACTCTGATTTCGTGCTTCATTGGCTTGGCGAGTGAGCTTCGCAAACTGGGCCTCGAATTTGAATGCTTCCTGTGGTGGAAGAGTATCTCTGACGATAGCGCGGATGCTGGCGGGGGTGGCTTCATTCCACCGAGCGAGAACAAGACAGAGGAGGCCTTCGGCGGTCCTATCGAAGTAGGTGTCCTTGGCTTTGGTGAGGTAGAATGCTCCTTTAGCTCTGGCAGCTTGCAGAATAGCCCTAGCGAATTGAATCTGCAATGAAATGTTACTATCAACGCCACTAACAAGTTAAAAGGGGCTTTGGGAAACTTACGTCCTCGGAAGTCATCAGAGGGGTGATGTTCTTGCACTTTAATTGTTCCATTGCCTTTTTGAATGGGTCGGTAGGTGGCTCCTTGACCATTCCGGCATACCATGTCTGCTCACGACTGTCGGTGGAAACCAAATCAACGACCGAGATATCGGAAGCTCTCATCTTCTGGTTTGGGTTATTGTGATGGTCGAATCGATATTCGCCTGCTTGAACGAGCTGCTTCAAGACATCGATATGGTCATTGATCGTCATATGAATCCGCTCAGTAATGTCGTAGGGAGCCTTCTCGGCCTGGTAAACGGAGCGATCATCATCCCAATCGGCGTGTTCAGAAATGGATTCGATGTAGGGTGTATAACACTTGAAACGGTCGGGGTTTTCAATGTATTGTTTGTCGAGCCAATCTTGGCTGATTGCGGGGGGTTCTCCGTAATACTGCTCCTCGTTGACGCCGGCGTCGGTTTTGGTCGTGGGGTTCTCCATCGTAAGAACAGCGGTTGCAGGAGATGGGAAGTTCTATCGTTACAATAGTAGCTAAAGAGAATTGCTATGATTGCTGTATGCGCGTGCTCAAGAAGAGGTTGTCCGCAGACAGTCGTAGGTTGTCGTGGTTGTAAGAAGAAAAAGTTTTCGCAGGTGGAAAGGCTCTTAAGTACTCGGTAAACTGGCAAAGACGACGCGGAAGTTCACCACAATAGCAAGAAGCGAGATGGTGAAAGTTCGCATTCACCGTCGACTTCACAATAGCAAGCTAGCACATGATTAATCTTAGCATTGTCGTCGCAACATCGGAGTCTTACTATTGTGTGCATCTCCTTCGAGGCCTGGAGAGCTTTGGAGAGCGCAGCGGCCCCCTTTTTAAGCGAGGTGCAATGTTTCGCAGCTGCAACAATTTTACCTTGAGATCAAACACAATTTCTTTGTATCTTGAATCAACACTAGTACTTTGGTTGGTTTTTCCTCAATGGGTGTCAGACAATAGCAAAGATCTTAAAAAAGATCGTTGAACATGCGAGAAGGTAAAGTATAAAAAGGTAGCATAGAAACGCATCATGCACCCGAGGTTGAAGTAATGACTTGATATATAGTACGACCTTTTTAGGTGTTCGAATTCATAATAGTACTTTCCAATTACATTTACCTTGAGTGATTTTCGAACAACTGTAGACTCTTTCGTGAAGAGCAGAGAAAAGGCGGCGTGCGCGAACACACATTACGATTCGAAGCTGCAACAATATTGCCTTCAACATCAACGATTCTTCAAGATATTTCAACCAATAATAGTACCTTTCGAGTGGAGGTGCCCTAGAAAGGTGTCAGACAATGGTAAATCCTTTCGAGAATCGTGATTGAAAGGCCCGGATGAAATGCGCGAAAAGGGGGGGTGGGCAAAAGTGTATCGCATCGTGCATTCGAGGTGCAACAATGCTAGCCAACGACGAAGTATGATTCCTTCAAGTCTTTGTTCCACGCGCCTCGACCAAGTGGTAAATAATAGCGAACTCTTTCGAGTTGTTATCCTCGAAAAACCAGATGCAAGCGTAAAAGGGGATAAAGCGCATCATGCGCTCAAGAGTGCAACATGTTACCCTACCTTAACATCAAGTACTCTCCTTTCAAGTCTTTGAGCCCACAATGGTACCTTTCGATTCCAAATACCCTGAGTGAGTGCCAGCCGTAAGTAAGAAAGTCTTTGGAAGTGGTTCTCGGGTTTCGGAGTGCAAAGCACGTAAATGGGGGTTGATCTGAAAGCGCATCATGCATGATGCATCAGAGTTCCGACAATTCTACACGCAACATTAAGTACGAACTTTGAAGGCAATGAGTCTACAATAGTAATTGTTAAGTTGACGTGTCTTTCTTGAACGAGTATTGTATAATAGCAGTGTCTCCCGCAAGTCGGATGAAAAACCTGGATTCAAGGCTAGAAAGGGGTGGGATATGGGAATGTCGTTCTTTGAGCCTTCGAATCTATGACTATACTCACACATTGAGAGGCTGTGGACAGAAACAATATAATGGCCAAGGTCTTGCGATTCCATCTTCGAGGCGTGAGGTTGGAGACCGTAGTCATGGATGCGAGGCGCCGAAGATGGGGTGATACTGGATACGAGTCGTCCTTTCCAGACCTCGAGTCTCGCCAGCTACTTTGGACTTGAATTGTCCAAATCAGTTGTCCTGCATCAGCAAAGCCCTTCACAGTCACTGTTAAAAGTGTTGAAAACATAACCATGTAATGCAAAATTCGAGGTGTTGACGTACAACGAAAAGGGGTCCGATACCGAACATAAGTCTTCTTAACGTTGAACTCGGGACTACTTCTTTTCAAAATCAAGGAGGCCTAGATGCCATACATTAGCAGAGTGCTCAAAGCCATGTTCCAAAGGATGGGGCGCAGAGAGTAGCTGAAAAGGATCCCTAGCTTTCGAGGCCAGGACCTCTCTCAAGATCAAATGTTCTCTGCAGGCGATAGAGATTTTGGGGAAGTACTTTAAGGTACAGTCTGAAAAATGAACAATGTCTTCAAGTCTGGAATCTTCGTTAGCTAGTCCAAGCCCTTCCGAGATTCGAGTCTAGACTCTTCTCCCCAAGAGTTTAATGTCCTAGAAGCGGCTGGGTGATCGTGCATGGCTTCCAGTACACCAAACTACCGCAAACACAAAGCTCAATCATTACTGAGTAGAAAATCGAAGGTTCGGTTCCTTCATAAGCATGGCAAGAAGTCAGCGTTGAGCTTCCAAGAATACTCTGGATAATGGAAGCAGAAAGGAAGTGGAAGAGCACGAGCGAAACAAGCACCAGCAAACCAAAATCGTGTCCAAGAAGAATGCAATACTTTTCATATCCCTAGCCACCAATGCAAAGGTCCCTCCGGCCGCTATGCACGACAATCAAACCACACGTTTATCAAGGGTATCACCGTAACCGAAATTTATACTTCTCTCATCTCATCAATGCAATCTCTTATCCTCCCCCACCTCTGCACATCTGCAACCCAGTTCCTCATCCGCTCAGAATTTCTCTCCCGTCGGTGTAGTCGTGCCTCTAGAATGAGACATACTATAAGGAGCCTATTCATAGTTAGTATAAATCTTGCGTAGATAAACCAAGAAATGGCCAAAAAAATGTATTATAATGATTATATGTTGGGCATACCAGAGCTTGTTTGGCAACGACAATGCGCCATGCCAGTTTCTTAACGTTTCCATCCGCAGTCACGACACCAGGCGCAAGCTCAAGAGCAAACATCTGATGCACTGCATACACAACTCTCTTGGCGTATTTACCGTCTCTCTCGACCAAGCTACCGAAGCTCTCCTCCACTGTGTTGGGAGCAATTTCTGGATCACGATCGAAGCAATTTCTCACGACAGGGAGTAAAGCGTCCTCGACAGCCGAGCGAATCAGACCGTTCGCATCAAAATGTGTCTCCTCGTCTTCGTCGAATCGTGGAATGCGATTTTCGAAAGGAAGTGAGATGGCCATGACATTGTGTTTGCCGTCGTGGTGGTACCGGAATTCGAAGACACCTTGAGTCCACCAGAGTTTATCGCCTTCGAACAACATTTCACCGTACATGTAATCGCAAGTTGTTCCATCTTCGCGCTTCTCGCCTTTGACGAGTTTGCTCGAGATCAGGATTCCGTTGTTGCCTGGGCCGGATTCGTATTCGTTTGGCACGGTGGCTACCCATCGACCAGCAGAGGAGACTCGGGTGACTTCTCGAGATGCATTATCTGATACCATGTAAAGACCGACCCAATCACTCTTGCTGTGGTTGATTGGAGCCTTCCATTTGACCTTGATTGGCGCACCATACTCAAACATGAGTGGCTCGTACTCATCAGTCCGTTGACGGGGAAATCTTGCCGACACACCCTCCTTTCCGGTGGTACGCTCGCTCAAGGCTGTGATCGCGCATGGGGTACCTTCGACCTCAATGGAGTAATCTCGAGGATCAAATCCAGCCAAGTCTGGTGCCAATTTGGTGAGAGTGAGTCGTGCAGGATATTGACTGAACAGAGCAGTTGTGTCGCGGACGATTGTAGAAACACCTGATGCAAGTTTAGGCCGAGCAGCATCGAGGAAATCTTCCACGAAGTGACTCGTCTCGCCTAGAACCTTGTCAAGATTGCCTTGGAATTTCTTTAATGGTGGTGGTAGCGATCTTCGAATGCTCTTGGTGAGCCCAGCTTCAGATCTGAGGTTGCGTCCATACAGCTTCTGCATGTGCGGCTTTTCTACAAGCTGGATGAAACCCAGAGTCACGATATGACTGACGAGAGCAAGGAAAAAAATCGCTGGACTCCATGTGATGAGGACCGCTCCCCAGATGCCGGCTAGGCCAATGATACGCTCAGGATTGTTCAAGTATCTACCATCAGAGTCTTCGAGTCAGCACACCTCTTTCATGTATTCCAAAGAGCCAAGGCAAAGCCTCAGGATGTCTGGAACATTCACGACTCAAAAATAGTAAAGAGTAGAAAGAATATTGTATGAGAAAATGACTTACCGATAAATGCCACTGTATGTCAATTTCGGCCGATGGTCAAAGAAGAAATCTCCAAAGAACCATCCGAACTCCCCAAGGGATTCATAGATACTAACAGCGGTCCAAACTTGTAAAGCAACAAGTCCTGCTCCAAGCACATGTTTCAAGAGCACAAGTCCGTAACCCCAGTCAGCTGGGAAGGAATACAACTTCCAAGTAGCAGCAATGAAACTTGCATAACACATGCTCATGCTCATGTGGTAGATGCCCTTCCATTGTCTCCAAGCTTCCTCGGTACCTTCGCCAAATTTGAGGAAATGACGAGTCCAAAGCTTATTGTTCGACTGCTTGTGGAGTATGATACCTAGACCAACAGTATACCATAGTCGCCACAAGCAAGCATTCAATATGAATGCAGCTTGGTAGATCGGTGTTGATGGTGCCACGGCGGTGATTATAATCATGCATAGCTGAAGAAGAAGAACGGAGACATCAGTAATTCGGAAGAGGTCAATGTTTTTGAGACCAATTAGATCATGTACGGATAAGGGTTGAGTCGCGGCGGGAGGGAATTGTGACATTGGTTCAGACGTCTCGGGGGCTTCAAGGTTGTCTCTACTTGCTGTGGCGGACGAACTTGCTAATTGGATGTCGCTCTGGGTAACGTCTCGTTTCCTAGGTGGCGGTGGATTATATGTCTTCTCAATATGAGGGTTCTCTACATAGATGAGAAAGGCGAATTGTGCTGCGTGGGCGACGATCGAGATGAAGAGTACGTTGTAGCTCGCTGCCATCATAGAAATTCCATAGTATCCGGCATAACCCACAGAGTACATAGGGTGAGGTGCCATCTCAAAGACGCCGTCAAACGTCAGAGCTTGATCGATCAGATAGAAGAAATCACCCCAATACCAGGCATAATCCTTGACAACGCGGTGAGCATCCAGCTTGACCCATAGGTTGAAGCCAACCAGAAGAATGCCTGTGGTCCAACGAGCGATGCACATAGCAAAACCTTCTCCCTCAGGACGGCCACCGCAAGCAATGGCGAACAGGCAGTAGGAAGTGAAGTCACACATAAGAATCAAGTCCACCACTCTGCGAAATACTAGCCATGTGTTGTACTCAATTGGTGCCTCTTCGAACTTGTAGTCTTCTGGTATCTTAGTCTCCAACTCTCGTTTTATCAACTTATACAGCCATGGTCGCGGATTCTTCCCGGTACTTGGGTTTTCGAAGAGGTTTAATCTCTTGGCCCATGCTATGAGACGTCGATGGTGGGATTGTATCCGGAGAAGGTATCCTATCCCAACATTGTAGCAACCTCTCCAGAAGAGAAATATGACTGCAAACACCGGGCGCTTGAGGGAGCTCGGTAGCAGGTAGAGGGCTGCAATGTGCATACACAGTATGGCTATTACGATGGCATCAGAGAGGTTCTTGGGTTGTCGAGGATCGAGCAATTGGGAGACCATATCATGGGTCTGAGGAACAGTGAAGACTGTAGATTGAATATCAGCATTTATTACTCCATTTCCTCGGCCGCAACTCACTTGTGCCATCTGGCGTTCTGCCAAAAGTCTTCTTCGTCTTGTCAATGTCCTCATGCTGCGGAGTGTCTCGCCCACTGCTTGCCGTTGAGGATATGCTGTCCGCATTTGCGACATGCCGTTCTCGAATACCCTCGCTCTGTACACCTTGAGTACTCATTGTGGACGATGGAAGCGGTGTTGAGACCTGCTTTGTCGTGTCGTTGAGATGTATCTTGGTGCTTTGTGCGCCTGCCGCAATATCCGTACGGCTTCTGCAGATGTGTCGTTCGCAGACGTCGAGAGAGGGAGATGGTCGAGGTTCGAAGGTCTATGAATCAAGATACCGCAGTTCCATGTGCGGGCATTGTTGTCCTTTGCTGGAAACAAAGTGGTCACGATCCAAAGACTGGGGGGAAATGTCTCGCGTGGGACAGGCACGATGTTCAACTGGGCAGTGGACGAATGGGAAAGATCGACACGATGACCTAGAATTTATGCACAACCCTTAGTTCAAGAGCTCTTTTGTGCGACTGCTAGATACCATTGAGCCAGTCAGGCTCTGAGCCCTAATCACAGTTCTATTGCGACATACGGATTTGATGCCATGATGGGATCAGCAGGCACAGTACATTGTCCGGACGCAGGCCGGCACACGATTCATTTCCTCATTCGCAAATTGCTGCATGGGCTGGGATTGACGAGGGAAAACTTAGAACCGTTTTGCTTGTGAAAGAGCCCGCAATCGGATTAAGAGCCGCTGCTGGCCGAAGAATGCATAGGCACGTGATAACAAACTCGGGTTCCAGAAAGAGACACAATGGTCTGAAGTGGGTTAGACATTATTACGGTTCTCGAATGTTGTCTCGTCAAGTTGTGAAGCTCTTCTTTCATTTCGTGGACTATTAAATCCTTTCATCCTTCTAGTGAACCCTTGCAGTCTGCACTCCAACTCACCTCTTGGGTCTGCAACTCAAAAATCTGCAAAATTCGTGCTGTCGATACCATTGCGGCATGGACTTGAACTATCCTCAACTTTAATGTCTCGGAAAGCACGTTCTGCTGACGGCGATGTCACGGAAAGACCTGCATGCCCCGCCAAATTCTGCAAACCCCGGGGAAGGTGGCCAATATACAGAATAGTATAGTATGAGTATAAACCAATAGCTTTGAATTCCTCTTTTCAGGGGCCTGGTCTTTCATCATGGCCCATTTCGATAGGAGCAGTACTTCTTTCTCGAAGTGCCTCCAATTCCGCTCTCTCGCTTACCGTATCGGTCGGGCGCAAAGGAGAAGAGCTGTCAAGCTCGACTGCTCTTCGTCTCCGTTCTAATTCGGATCTCTCTGCCTCGTTCAGAGGTACGTTGGCTGCTAATTCTTTCTGCCTTGGGACGCCAGCGCCAAGCTCTGGCTTGTCCCCTGTAACTGGTCCTTCCGCTTTACTTCTCCGACTTGCTGATCGTTTGCCATACCAAAATGTGAAGGCACCAAAAGCTGCAAATAAAACAGCTCCAAACGTAGCACCGATCCCTATAGCTGCTTTTGATCCTGTGGACAGACCGCTGTGCCCTGAAGGTGTAGGAGAAGCTGTTTGGCTTGAGATATTTGAAATTGTGGATGTAGCAGATGTAGAGGATGTCTGCGAGCTAGTACCTGGCTTCTGTGACGAAATCGAGGACGTCAAAGATGTATTGGAAGACGACGCGGAAGATGTTGCGGAGGATGGATTGCTCGAGGAACTCGCTGAGAGCGTTGATTGGGACATAGTACTAGTACTGGAGGGCTCCATGAACGTCAGTACTGTACGGCACTTCCGACTCAACTTTTGCCTACCTACCTTGGCCAGCGAAGATGATGATGATGTAGCAGAGCTTGAAGCTGAGCTTGAGCTCGCAGATGCCCCTGCTAGGGCGAATTGAACACTATAGTTAGGACCAGAATTATCATCGATGTCAAAACGCATAGGTCCCAGAGACCAACGAGCTTTCTGGTGTCCAAGTGTACGAGGTTCCCGTCAGACCACCTTATACATCAACAGCACCTATTAGCGACAGAATGCAGAGGGGGAAGAGAATCGTGGAATGCGAACGTACTCGCGATGGTTTCAACAGTTACAAGGTCAGAGGAGGTACCATTCTTCAAGAGGAGTGTAACAGCACCAGATGCATCAGTCCAAGTGAGTTCGAAAGGTGTTCCAACTTTGACACTGGCAAGTTGCGAGGCTGTCATATTGAATATGGCTCCATGAACACCGGATGTTATCAGAACCGCGCACAACAGAAGTAATAACATGTTTGAATAAACGATACGAATGCTCCGGGACGTTGGGTGAGGGAAGAGCTGGAGCTGTCGAACAGAGAGGGGTGCTAGAATAAGTAGGCGCTGATCACTGGTGATTGGTGATAGCATTTTCAGCCTTCGATAAAGCCACCACCCGAAATAGAAAGAAGAGATGAGCCTTTCCAGTTGACAACCAATGATAAGAAGATGGCGTTAGAAAGAAACGGCGCAGCAAATCTTTTGAAACAGGGCAAGATTCTCTTTTTATCACTTGATGATACAGAGGATTGGTATTGTACAGTACGATTTATCATACATAATTTGGCGGGCCCGAAAGCAAATTCGCTTGATTAAGAGTTCGTAGCCAGAGGCCATAGACATAGTTCATTTACACTGAAGCCCTTGAAGGAGGAATTGTTGGAACAGGAGAGGGCTCAATTTCTCAAACCAGAAGGTAAAGTGCCTCGGCCGAGATTCTGACAGGCTCTTCTGAGTTGCGGAGAGACCCACTTCCCTCTTGAACCGAGATTTCTATCCCGAATCTTCATGCTTTCTGTTCTAACATTCAAACCCGTGCCTTAAGTAACTTGTTTGCGTCAAGTAACCATTTGGCAATTTTGAAGGAGTGGCACCGTGCATCATAGGGGCACTGGGTAATTCCAACAACAAACTTTGATATTACATGCACTATCGCGTGGAACCTCATGACTCGAGGTCTTCGCTCTCCAATATTCTAAACCCGACGTCCGCAGAAAGGTTCTTCTGACGAATTTCATGTTAATTAGAGTCGTTATCCTTTGGGACACATTCTATTTTCTCCTTTACTTGAGGAAAGCATGTTGGAGTATCACGTGCTTGCGACCCATTTTGACTGCTCGAGTGTTCCGACGTTGTCTACTCTGCAACAAAAGATGGACATTACAAGTAGGTTCAATTACCGGATTGGATTTCACTGATCACCATTAATTTGTACTTGAGTCTTAGAAAGTACAAAAGAAATGTATTCATCAATATTTTGTCTACCCTTAAACCTTTATATCCCCCACATATACCTTTTTAGTTTTCTGGTCCATGCTCTCTTATCCTCCTCCTATACCGTACGTGTATATTTTTTTTAATGATTATCATTATCCAAATTTATCCTCCCATTCTATAACTTCCCAGATTAAGCATTACAAAAGAACACCAAAGGAAAGAAATCAAAAACTTTTGCTATCATAATTTGGTGATCAGCTCACCAGAGCCATTAGTGTATTAATATATCTGTCGGACTATTAGAATATCCTATTAAGGGTTGTACGATCCTGTGACTCACATGTAGTAATTTGATTCTTCATCTGAAGAACTTTTTCCAGCCCTCATCAGAACCAGCTGGAGCGACAACCTGTTGAACCTGACGTTTATTTGGTGCCGGAATCGTCACAATGATGGGACTGCTCGTAGGCCCAACTTGAATAGTCGTCGTGATGAGATCCGGAATAGCCCTCTTGAATTTCACACCGACAAGTGTTGGTGCCGCCTCTCCGGTGCTCGCGGTCGAGTAGTTAACCAATCCTTGGCTTGGCATGTAGATTGGAACGTTGATGACTTCGTCGGGATAGAGGACATCTGGATTTTCGATCTGCGGGTTCGCTTTTTGAAGGTTGTCGAGACCGAGGGAGTATCGGTCGGCGATCGAAGAGAGATAGTCACCGGACGAGATCGTGTATGTAAATGGCGTCGAGAGCGAATTGGCTGGGACGTTGACGATTTGGTCAGGGTAGATCAGATCAGGATTTTCGATCTGGGGATTCAGAGACATAAGATCGGAGTGTCCCAGGTTGTAAGATTGAGCGATGCTGTCGAGAGTATCTCCTTGGCCGACGGTGTAGCCTTGAGCCGGAACATTAATGGCTTGGTTGGGATAAATGAGGTCAGGGTTAGTGATGGACGGATTTGCGGCCTTCAAAGTGCCAAGATCAACGCCATAGCGATCGGCGATCGCAGAGAGTGTGTCACCTGAGGAAACTGTGTGTGTTGTAGCAGATGGAAGGTTGGTGTAAAAGTTGTACGATGATGAACTCAATCCCTGATTTAGCGTGGCAGTTAGGTAATGAAGTTGACCATCGGTACCGCTCACGTAGCAGTTGCAGGATCTCGCAACTTGGATGACCATGTCGTTTTGCTTAGCATAGTAGTATGCTCCGTTCCCAGGATCGTAGTAATTGATGGAGTTCTCATTGAAGGCAGTCTGAACTTGAGTTGGCACATTAGCGTTGATCTGTTGAGCTTGAGTCACTCTGTTCGCGGAAGTCATAGAGTTGCCTGCAGGATCGAAAATGTTGCCATCATAGAAGTTGAAGAGAGATCCAAGTACGGGTGCAAAAGTGAGACCGCTAGGCTGCGACTGAGCAGGATTGTTGGCAGGTGCCGCTTGTTGTTGTCCCTGACTTGGTAAAGATGCAGGAGGTGACTTAATTTGAGGTCTGCTGTTTGAGTCATCTTGGTTCTGGTTTCCAGCTGGTGGCACTTGATTGTTCGATCCATTGGGTCTACCATTTTGCTGCAAACCTCCATTTTGTTGGCTTGGGGGTTGAGCTGAGCCGGGACGACCTTGTTGTCCGTTCTGAGATGGTGCATTTTGGCCTTGATTTGGCCTTTGGTTGGCTGGAGCTCCATTGTTGATCGAGGAACCCGGTCCACCGTTGTTTGGACGTTGCTGGCCTCCATTGTTCGGTGCGGAGGGCGGGTTCTGATTTCCTCCTTGACTCCCTTGACCTCCATTATTGGGTGGTGACGGCGGCCTTTGATTTCCTCGATTGCCGCTATTTGGTAGAGAGGGAGGATTTTGACTTCCTCCCTGACCCCCTTGGCCTCCATTATTTGAGAGGGGGGGCTGCGTTTGACCACCTCCTTGTCCTCCAGTGGCCGGTGGTGGATTTTGACCTCCTGGTTGTTGGCCAGGCTGTTTTGGGTTTTGCTGTCCTGGCCGACCGGGTTGTTGGCCATTTCCACCACTAGTGGGAGGTTGCTGTCCTTGGCCACCGTTGTTCGGTGGTGGTGGTGGCGGCGGCGGTGGGTTCTGAATCGTTGGGATAGGCATGACTGGAACAGTTGAAGATGGGCTTAAGCTTGACTGTGCAGTGGGCACATTAGGTGCGCTACTTGATTGCGCTTGTGTCTCACTTGAAGGAACCGTGCTTGCAGTTTTGGTACTGCTCGTTGAAGGCGCAGAGAATTGGGGAAAAGCAGATGACGATACTGCACGCGACGATGTGTTCACACTAGTTGGTACAACGGTTGGAGATACTCGGGTGGAAGCTCCCCCAGACACAACAGGAACTTTAGTGGCCGAAGTCGTGGTTGAGTTGCCTTGCGAGACGACGGTTGATGATAACACAATTGACTGTCCTTGGCTGAATACTGTGTTCGACGAGGACGAGGCCGTGCTAGATCTAAAAACCGACGAGATGTCAGATGAAAAGAACGTAGGAACGGCGCTGCTAAAAATCTCTGACACGGATGAATCAGTTGAGGTGGACACCGTGGAAGTCGCAACAGTGTTTCCTAAGGTGCTCTCCGAAGCGATCGACTCAATGCTTGACCTCGTTGAAGTAGTAGTGACTGTTCTGGAGGTAAGAGACATAGGCATATGCATTTGCATACTTGTAACGTGGCTTGTGATGACGGTATGCTGAATTGTTGTACTTCCGCTGATCTCCCTGGTCATCTGACTGGTGTATACTGTCTGAGAAACAGGAATAGAAGATGAGTTAGATGACGAGGACGTGGATTCGGCCGCAGACCGAATGGAAGAGCTCTGGCTTTGAAAAATTCGGCTTGTGATAACAGTAGGTTCAATAGTCGCGCTTCTGCTGGTCTCTTTGGTTATTTGACTTGTGTATACTGCCTGAGAGATAGGAACAGGAGATGAGCTAAATGACGAGGATGCAGGTTCGGCCACGGACGCAGTAGATGAGCTCAGGCGCTGAGATCGCCCGCTTTCTGCTGAGATTGGAATTACCGTCGAAGGCAAGGCTCGGGTCGACGATAGCACATAGGTTGTACTTTCGGTGGCGACGACTGACGAACGGGAGACTTGCGAAACAAGAGATTGCGGCACGATCGATGGCGAAGCCCGAAGTGTGATACTAACACTGAGGTTTCTTGAGGAGGTTTAGGACTCCAAAGACGTTTGACTTGCGGATGCGTGGGAAATTGCGGAAGATCGGGTGCCCGGGAATTGTGAGCATGAAATTGTAACTGAAGACGAGGAGATCTGGGACGTCGATGACACGGAACTAGCTTGAGAGCGTGGTTTTGATGGCTCAGTGTGGGAAGCTCGTTCAGAAGCTGATAAATATGATGTAGAAACGGCTACTCGACTCGAGACAATACTGGAAGGTCTACCAGTTGCAGAAATAGCTGTGCTTGAAGCTTCTGGAGAGGGGATTTCTGACACAACCGTGGAACTTCGAGATTGCGGTTGCTGAGTGGTCTGAATCGAGGCAGTACGGGAAACGGAAGCCTCTGATGAAGTAGTAATGCTCGAAGCACGGCTATCAGAGACCGATGATTGTTGTGGGGCCACAATTCGGAAAGTACTAGCATGATTTTGAGTCTGCGATAGTGGAGTTATCTCAGGAGAAATCCTTGAGGCCGTTGATGGCTCAAAAAGGGTTGATAATCTCGTGGAGCTTTGCTGTTGGGTTGTCTCGGTCATTTCGATGCTTGATCCTGAAGCAATTGGCGGGGGCACGATGCTTGAAGTAGGGTGGCTAGAGACAGGAGCCCGTGAGGACGATACAATGCTCGATGCCATTGAGGAACTTGGTGCCTCTGATTGTTGAGTTGACAAAATGCCAGATCTTGAAACGGTTGAGGAGGCCACCAAACTTGAAGCGGGATTACTAGAGACTGGACGTGAGGACACAATGCCTGAAGCACTAGGGATGGTTTCGGTCCTTGGCTGTTGAGATGTCTCGGATAACGAACCTATCGAGTTGAATACTTCTGACGAAGTCAAAATGCTGAAAGGACTCGTCAAGCTCTGGGTTTGCGATTGTTGAATTGTCTGGGATGAGACAGTTCCAACAGAAGGTGCAACAGTGGGCTGGGAAGATAGAGGCTCAGAGCTGGCCACTGAAGTTTGTGGTCTCGCAGAAGTGGTAATTTGAGCAGGACGAGAGATTGATCCCCTGACGGTTTGTCCTAAGTTAGTTGAAGTCTCTTTTACGGAAGTCTGCGAATCCGTGGAAGACTGAGACCGAACTGGTGCCGAACTGATGATGCTGCTAGGTCGAGAAGTTTTCGTCGAGGCGCTTTCAGGGGCTGTCTGCGAAAAGACGAACTGCGATGTGACCTGAGCACCCGAGGATAGTGACATTGACGCTAAGATTGAGCGAGAGGAGGTGGTTTGACTGGAAACAGCTGTATTGGCGCCTCCAGAGCCCGTGGAAGACCTGCTTTGTGAGACGGAGGCTTGTGATACCGTGGTTGATGGAGTTTGCTGTACACTGGTCGTTTGACTTGCGAAGCTGTTTCTCTGGCTCGTTGGAACTGACTGGGCGCTCTGGCTAGAGGCTGACGTTGAGGATCTGGAAGAAATACTCTCCAAGATCACAGAGGAAGAGATTGAAGGCAAAGTCTGTTGGGGTACAGACGATGCGCTGAGTGAAGTCTCTTGTCTCATTGACGACTGAGTAGCGAATGTCTCAGAAGAATGTGTTGACAATGACGGGGCTGAAGTGCTCTCCCCGAAGAGGTTGCTCGAGATCGACAGTCTTGAAGTTAGGGGCTGGTTTGATAGGACCGAAGACACTAGTATTGAGACCGTAGTTGGAGTGATCGAAGCGGGAGTCGAAATTACTAATGCGCTTGAACTTGAATGGACTGGGCCTTCTGATGTCAGGACGGTTGTGCTGATTTCATTTAGTGTTGTCCGGGATAGTCTTGAGCTTGAGCTAGTGGCTACTGTTGCTTCAGAAGATAGTAATACTGTCCTGCTCGCAGACTCTGACTCAGGTCGAGAAACAGCCTCCAACGTCAGAGAACTCGTGAGCCTTGAAGAGGGAATACTTGATCCAGTGCCGGAAGTCGATAACTCTTGCGAAGTCGTTGCACTTGAGCCCGTATTATGCGAAGCTTGGCTGACGGAAGCGCTTCGCGATAGAGATGTAATAAAATGTGTGGATTGGTTAGAGGACGGATCGAGGCTACTTGAAGATTGGGAGACCGTTTCAGATATAAAAGACTTGAAAAGCGAGGACGATTTTGGCGCCGACGTGACAATATTTGAACTGAACACAGTCTTCGAGGTAACTTTGGACAATACGGAGCTCGCAGACTGAATGGTCTGACTAACTGAGACGCTTCTAGATAGTGGAGCGGACGTCAAGCTAGCAGATTGGGAAGATGCCCTCGACTCGCCGCTGAGAGCGGGGGATACCACCGAGCTTAAAACTGAGGACGAGCTCGGCTGAGATATGGGAACAGTGGAACTGACCAGAGATCTCGAGGTAATTGGGGACAATCTAGAGCTCGCGGGTTTCGTGGTTTGGCTGACCGAAATGCTTTCTGACAATGACCGCAAGCTTGTAGCGCGGGAGGAGGCGATTGCGCCGCTCAATGATCCAGAGGCCGTTTGTGACATCTGCGATGACGATATTGGCTCCAAATTTGGAACGCCAGAGCTACTGTGAGAGCTAGAGGCGATTTGGGAGGTTCGGAACTTCTGCGAGGACAACGTTGATTCCGAAGTTGCAACAATAGAGCTGCTCTGCGACCTTGAAACGACTCCAGATGTTATCACACTCGAGAAGTGACTAGAAGTCGATTCGGGCGTTGGGGCATTTGAAGTGCTGACTGAACCTGACACCTGAGGAAGAGACGCCGAGCTGCTTTCAACGACAGGTCGCGATGTGACACTACCAGATGTATAGATGCTTATTCGAACCGAGGGCGAGATGTTTGACGAGGAGCGCGTCAAGATAGATTGGCTGGCCTCAGATGATGAATTTGGGGTCTCAATTGGAACTGATCTGCTTGTAGACACAGTCTCGCCATTCTCAGACGCGAATGACGAAGCTGGCGCCTTAGTACTAGACAACGACGAGATTGGGACACTCGATCGACTTGTAACGCGAGTGGATATACCAGATACCTTAGTATTGCTGACTGTCGGTGATACTAGCGCTTGCGAACTGGAGGCACGGGAATATGCAATTCCGTCGGCGGACGAGGAGGACGCTGGCACTCGCGATTGGCTCGACAAGCGAGATGATGCGACCACGGTATTGGAGGACGGAAATTCGCTAGTAATGCTTCCCAGGTTGACTGACGATTCCGATATTTCAGAGGTTCTTGAAGAGATCACTTCGGAGGAGCGAGAGAGCAGAACAGATAGCGAGGAGAGACTGTCGATAGCCGATTCTGCTTGAGATGAAGTCACCACACGGGAAGAAGTGACAATGCTTCCGGTGTTAACTGACGACGCTAATACTTCAGAAGATGAGGGAACACCTTCGGAAGATCTTGAGGAGAAGATGCTGCCGGTGGCTGATGTTGCCTGAGATGAAAGGGAATGCGTGCCGGTTGTCTCAGTGTTGATTGTCGACGTGCGGGCTCGAGAAGAGAGAGTTTCCGAAGCGGCCACTTGAGAAAAACCACTACTGGAAGATGGCACTTGAGACGCGCTCGTGACATGGGAAGATCCCCTCGTAGTAGCACCCATATTCCCGGGGACGGTGTCAGGTAAGGATAAAAGAGGAGTTGATGGCGTTGGAATTATCAATGACCTTGTCACCGAAAGGCGTGGCAAGCTGATAGAGTGGGTGACAGCGGTAGACCTCACTGAGACGAGAGAGGATTCCTGAACTTGAGAAGACGTCCCTGAAACGGCAGCTTGGGAGGAATAAGACGTCCTAAAGGGAATGATGGTTTTCGTGCTACTACGTTCTGAAGCTGATGTAGAGATAGAACTGCTGGACTTGGTTGACAAGCTTGTCACGCTTCCTGGTTGTGAGGTATGGGATGTGATCGGAACTCTAGAAGACGTCCTAGCCAATTCGGAAGATTGAGATAATGAAACGGCTTGCGAGGTGACGGGACCTGTTGATTCCACCTGGGACGAGGTTGTGCCAGTAATAACAGTGTTGATGGATGATAATTGAACCCGGGAAGATGCCTCTGAAGCCACAGGACGACTAACAGAAATCATTTCGGAGCTGATGCTTTCTGAGATTGATACGGAACCGAGGCCGCTGTCCCCGCTTTGTACGCTAGATACGCTGGGTGACACGCTTCCTGTTTGTGCGGTACGTGTAACAAATACCGGGGGTGAGCCTGAAGTCAAGATTGTCGCTTGTTCAGATGAAGAAGTTGAAGCCAAATTTACGCTTGAGCCGCTTGCTGATCTCGTCACTTGGGATACCTCGCTACTTGATCCAACCAAATTAGAAGTTGAAGCGGAGAAGCGGCTTTCTGTTTCAAGCGGAGATATCGTGCTCATTCTTGTGGCTTGAGGGGCAGTTCGCGAGGAGCGAATTGTAGTTTGTGACAGGAAGGCTGATTGAGTCTCGGGAACTGAGGAAGAGGCAAGTATGGAAGACGATAATCGAGTTTCAACTGGCACAATCGTGCTTGTCGCCGTCGATGCAGTCCATTGTAGACTTCTGGAGCTTGAAGCTTGCTCTGATGATTCCCTGAACGAAGATCTCGAGGCTGAGACCGGTGCGGTTGATGACCGTTGTGTTTCTATTGGGTTTATCGTGCTCGTGACTACCGATGCAGTCGATGATAGGCTTCTAGAATTCGAAGAAATTGAAGACGTTGATGATGACAGCGGGACACCCGATGACAATTGGGTTCCAATTGCAGTTGTGGCTACCGAAACAGTTGATTGCAGACTTCTCGAGCTGGAGACAACCTTTGAGGATGGTCTCTTCGAAGATGCCGAAACCAAGAGCGGGCTGCTTGATGAAGATTGGCTTACAATCGGGCTAATCATACTTGTGGCTTTCGAGGAAGTCGATTGCATGCTTCCCGAGTTTGGGGTGACCCATGAAGAAGTTCCAGACGAAGAAGACGATACCGATAGTGATGTGCTCGCTGATCCAAATGTCGGAGAGATACGGGAAGATTGAGACAAGACAATAGAACCGGCTGACGAGGGTGTTACTGAGGAAGAGGCACCGACAACTGAGCTGCTGACTGAGCTTTGCACAGACGGATTGGCACTTATCGGCGAAATAATTGGGTTGCGAGATTGGCTTTGCTGCGAGACACTGGAGGGGCTGGAAACCATCTGTTGAATGCTGGACGCAACGCTGCTTGGTCGTGAAGAAGATGGGGCAGTCGTGCTCTGTCGGATAGACGCCGAGGATGATTCACGACTAGACCATGGTGATTTTACAGCAGCAGTTGTGGTTTGCTGGGATACAGGTAAAGAGCTAGTCCCTCTTACCGCGGTTGAGATTTCTTGAGACGAAACAACGCTATTCTTGGAGCTTTCGACCTGGGATGATTGCCTGGTGGTTTCAGCGCCGGGAGAAGGCGAGACCTGGGTGACTGTGGTGCTTCTCTGGGATGAAGTCACGGATGCGGTTTCTCTTGCTGTTGTCGTAATTTGCTGGGGCGATACAACAATATCCGTGGGGCTCTGAATCTCTGAAGATGACGGTCTGGTGGTTTCAAGACTGGATGCCGGTGAAGTTCTAATCGTTGCCGAAAGCGACGAGATGTGTTGGGTCGATGGAACAGAACTGGTCTTTATTGAGATCGTCGAGCTTCGTCCGATGGTAGCAGAAGACGATGACGGCGAAATTCTAGTAGTTGACGAAAGTTTCAAGGTCTGCTGGGACGATTGCGCAGAGCTAGGAGCAGAGAGTGTTGGCCTTTGTTGGGACGAAATGAAGCTATTTGTGGCGCCTGAAACCACTGGAGATGATTGCCTGGTGGTTTCAAGGCTGAATGTAGGCAAGACTCCTGCAGAAGCAGAGACTGATAAACTATAATCGGGGAAAGCAGAGGACGTTTCAAAGACAGATGATGAAGTCCTTGTAGCAGTGGAAATTAAAGAACTCTGCCGATGGAATGCTGATGACGTTTCGGAAATAGATGAGGGTCTGGTAGCAGTCGAAAGAGTTGAACTATACTGGGAAGATACAAGGCTATTTGTGGAACTCAGACTTCGTGACGATGATTGCTTGGAAGTCTCACTGGACAATCCTTCTGAGGAGGACGCCGCAGAGATGGTGCTGGCCGAGACTGACTGAGATATGGCTGAAGAGCGCTGACTTGTGGGTGTAGCCGCTGAGGCCTGCGTAGAAGATGATCTTACGCTTGCTAGTGAAGTGCTAATAATGCTTGATTCTCCTTGACGAATTGTAGAAGAGCGGAGGCCAGTTGAAAGGGTAGCTGAGGCTGCAGGCGAGCCGATCGAGCTTGGAGTGTTCTGAAACAAGGAGGATACGATGTCAGGTAGCGAGGCACTGGAAATCGTTGCGGTAGATGATCGGATGCTAGACTGAGATACGAGAGTATTTGCCGAACGGGTAGTTGCTGAAGTGGTCTGGATACCGGCTGATCGCGAGGATGAACGGAGGCTGGACACGGCGTTACTTTCAACGGGCAGTGATGACGTTGTTCTCTGTGAGGAAATGACCGACGTTTGTGGACCAGAGGATGAAAATAGAACGGATGATTGCCCGAGCGATGTTTCCAGAGAGGAACTTGCGAATGTAGATGTAGCAGAAATAGGAGAAGAGACTGGCGTCGATTGATGGTTGATTACGCTTGAGATATGGCTCTGACTTCTGGTTTCGCTCTGCGACGCTAATGCGGACGAACTAGCCAGATTCTGGCTTCGAGATGATGCTTCCGAACCCGCAGATGAAAGGAGGCTTGAGACTCGGCTTTGGCTAAGAGACGCAAGACCCGTAGAGGAGGCGAGGCTTGAAAGTCGGCTTTCTGATGCGGGGGAAACAAGGCTTGAAATTTGGCTCTGCCAGCTGACAGATGCAAGACTCGCAGAGGATACAAGGCTTGATACTCTGCTCTCAGTTGCAGGCGAAGCAATACTCGAGATCTGGCTTTGACTGGCAGATGCAGGGCTTGAGTTTCGGCTCTGTTGTGCGCTAGAGGATGCAAAACTTGAAATTTGACTCTGGCTACTGACAGGCGTAGGACGCGTAGAGGAGCTAAGGCTTGAAGTCTGGCTTGAAAGCTCACCCCGAGGAGTTCTCGTGGATGAAGAACTTGAAATGGGTGATGATGTAGCCGTTGCCGAAGAGCGCGAGACGGAACCAACGCTTTCAACGACTGTGCCACTTTGTGGCTTTCCTGGATCGTAGGAACTGAAAGAGATTATGGGTACCTGATTCGATGATCTTGCGGAGGAAACATCGGGACTCGGTGTCCCACGCGACAGTGTCGATAATGTCGAACCACTACTAGATGCGGTAGCAATATTAACAAGACTTGAAGTTCGAATCGAAGATTGACTCGAACGCGCCGTAGATGAGACTACTGATGCTGCATTTGTTCCTTGAGACGCAATGCTAGAGGACTTGAATGAGGTAGTCGAAGCCTTCGAGGAAGCCCCCATATTCCCAGGAATGGTAACAGATAATGATATGTGAGGGATCGATGGAGTTGGAATCGCCAATGAACTAGGCAATGAGAGATGCGGTAATGTAACCGAGAGATGGGATACGGGGCTGGGAACTGCAGAGCTGTGGAACGAGTTGGTGACAACCGACGACAATAATTGCGAGGAGGATCTGACGACAGGTGCGATCGTCAAAGTTCTCCCCGCAGATTCAGAAACCATCGATTGACCGTGTGAGCTGCGTGCCAAAGCAGCCCGTGACAGAATTGAGGTCGATACCGAGCTCGAAGGGTTGTCATGAGAAGACGAGGATGCGACTGCACTGCTTTCAGATGGATTGATGATGCTCCTTTGACTAGAAACTTGACTGGAGTGCATGGGCGCCGCCGAAGAACCCCCCGATGCTGCATTAGATCTTGACAATACCGTGCTAGAGCTTTTCACTTGTGCACTTGAAGCCACCGAGGGGGCTCTCGAACTTTGAGGGATCGTAAGAGACAAGGAGATATGCGGGACCGAGAGAGACGATATGGCAGAAATTCCCAATCCATGGCTAGAGTATGTTTCAGAAGCCGGGAATGACAATGAATTCGACCTAGCAGACGATTGCTGGTTCAAGGAGGATACAATGGGGACTGTATTCGACCTAGGAGACGAGGCCAGATGCGAGGAAGATGCAATAGGGGCTGAATCGGTGACTGGTCGGCTAAGCGATGCACGGGCCGAAGAACCTCCGATTGGTTGACTGAACGTTGATGAGCCTCGGAGGAACGATGCACCCGATGCAGATGGCAAAACAGTATGAGTGGTCGACGTTCGAGAATTTGGTTGAAAGACCGCGCTTGATTCGGCTGCAGAAAGGCTTCTCTGGGTGGAAAGAGACCTTGCTGACTCTGTTGAGGCTGGTCCTCTACTGGAGACGAGGCTGTGAGATGACTGGAAGGCAGACAATACTGCCGATGATTCTGGGACCGATACTACCGAGCTTGCATGTAACGAACGAGAGGCAGAAATATCGTTTGATGCGACCATGCTGGAGCTGTAGACGGAAGAACTCCTAAGTGGTTGGTCTGACGTTGATATTCCACGAGAAGATGCAGGCTGCTTCGCAGCCTGCATGGTCGATATTCGGGAGTTCGGTTGCGGTACGACGCTTGATTGAGCTTGAGACACGATTCTTGGCGTCGAAATGGATTCGAAAGGCCTGACCGAAGTCGAAATCTGGGGCGGTATAGTATCAAGCGACGATCGGGAAACGAGAGAAGATGGAGTCTGGGTGGTTGCTGTCCTTGTGTTTGAGAGAGATGCAGAATGCTCAACCAAAGATGAGGCCCGGCTTGACACCCCATTGGGTGATGGCTGAGGAAATGAGGATGATACGGGCATTCTAGTCGAAATTCCTGTAGCTGAATGTGAAGGCGAACGTGAATTTGAAGCCGGATTCGTTAGAGATGTCTTGGCACTGGACGCCGATACAGTTCCAGATTGAACGTTAGAAGATACAATTACGCCTGAAGCCACGGACGTAGTATGAAGGCGAGATGATTGAACGGTTGGCAACACGGCTGTGCTTTTACTCAAGCCCGACTCCAAAGATGATAACCCCGGGAGCGCGGTAGACTTCAGAGTCGAATGTGCTTCTGAAGAACTGATCGGAGATGCGCTATGGTTTTCCGATAGAGATGCGCCGCTTCGTGATGTAGGTGTCGTTGGCAAAACGGGGAGGGAGCCGGATGGAAGGGAAAGAGTAGAGTGCCTTCGGACACTATCCGTGCTAAGCCCAGGTTCGATCGAGGTACTTGGCTTCATGGATGATACAACGGACAGAGCGATTCCAGATTGCGTAGACGGGGGTGCTCCAGGAATAGTGTGATGCTCTGAAGATAGTTGTGCTTGTGAACTCGCTGCTCTGCTTTGCCTGGGACTTGACGATGTCTGTGCCCTGAGGGAGCCGAGGATACTCGACAAGCCGGGAAGCCTTTCGCTGGACAAAACGGCAGAAGGCGAGACCCTACTATGCGATGTTTGAGTCGACCTAGCTGTTGGAGTCACAACGGATGATGTTTGCAATCTTGTGGTGATTCCAAGGATTGAAGAAAATCGAGAGAGCAGGCCGCCACCGGGAGTCGGGACTGGAAGCGATACAGTAGCCGTGTGGCTTGAAATCGACGAGAGCGGGGTATCGATGGGGTGCGTGGCAGTACCAGGTATCGAGTGAAGCGAAGACACAGGAGAAGCAGGGAGAATAGAAGAAGCCACACTCCTAAGGCTGCTCAATTTTGATGATGCCGCGGATTCGATTGATCGAATGATGGAAGCTTGCGATGGCGCTACGGAGCCACCAGTCAAGATGGTGGATACCGTGTGTCGGGCGTTAGTCAATACTGAGATTTGAGACTCCACGGATCCAACAATAGAGGATCTGACAAACGCAGGGAGCGACGTAGGCACAAGTCCAAGGCTGCTTAACCGATGTGAGGCAGAAGATTCAGTTGGCTCAATGCTAATAATGGAAGAAGCATGGTTTCGGATGCTGCTGATAATGGACGCGCTTTCGGTTGGTCCAATACCATGCGACGAAGATGAGTGGGCACTTTGAACGCTACCGGAGACCGAAACCCGAGACGAGGATAGAGAAGAATGCACCATGGTAAGGACCGATGAGGCAACACTTTCGAGAGATTCAGGAGCCGTGGCAAGTACGCTTGAGAATTGGGTCTTTGAGATTGCTGTCTCTAATTGGCTTCGGAGACTTTGTAGCGCACGCAACTCTCTGAGGTGCGCAGGATCCGGTGTGGGCTGGGTCTCCAAAGAACTGATCAAAGAATCAATCTCTGGAAGTGACAGACTGGTGCTGCTTGGTAGCGTGGCCGATGTCACCGCCATAGGAAATGATGCAGTCACAGAGTGTGCGGAGCGAGCTTGCGCATTCGAGGAAAATGCAAGCCCAGTAGCATGGCTCGATGTGGAGGAGAACTTAGATTCGAGCACAGAAGAAGGTGCTCCGGAATGTACAGCGCTACTAATGACATTCAAGATAGAACTTCGAGCTGGTCCAACAACCCCCGCCAAGATGGACGACAGTGCAGGGGGTGCAATGCTAGTACCTGCTTGAAGCGCGGAAGAAAGTCGCGATTCGACCGAAGATGGAAGGATCCCACTTGCTAGAGTTGGGCGTGTAGTATATGCCGATGAATGATGCACACTACTTAAGAAAGTGCGCAATTTTGACGAGGCCAAAGAGCTGGAAACGAAACCTGGTGAGGAGCCTCCTCTACTTTCAATCGAATGGGTGGCAGCAGTCGAAGAAAATGTGGATACCGAACCTGCGCGATTTGAGGAGTGTAGCGACGACAATCCACTTCCACCAGGGTTGGTGGTCTGTAGACTAGGCAGTGGCTGAATGGTTCGGGTAGGCACAGCTCTTGAAATGTCCAAACTAAGATGGGGCATCAACGAGCTTAGCTGAGGTGGAATATTACCAGCGGAACTAGAATGTAGCCTCGTTGAAAGGTCCATGTCATTAGGCGGAAGACTTGGAATTCCGATATGCGCCGCACTTGAATGCCCTGAGTTCGCGGAACTACCAAGATTTGCTGTTGCTGACCTCGATGAGGAGACAGCCGAATTGACGCCGCTAGAAGAGAGCGAGTTCACACCACTATGCTGGCTTGAGCTCGTTGAAGTGCTCGCGCCTGACGGGGTCTGAATGCTAAGACTGGAAGGGGTATTCGGGGAGGTGGAAACCTCTGAAATGCTACTAAAGGTGCTAGCTGGGACATGTGGGATGCTGATGCCGATATTACTCGTGTGCACCCTAGGAAGGGCTGAAGAGCGGCTTGGGCTTTGTACAGGGAGAGAGGTAGCAACGTTCGGATGACTGAGACTGCTGCCATGCAAGCTTAAAGGGACAACGGGTCGGCTTTTGCTAGTACTGAAGCCCGGTAGTGATGTCGGAAGAGTGGGAACACTCAAATGAGATGTTGGCAGCGAATTGGGAAGTCTTTGAGTCGTAGGTATATCTCCGGGTACGGATCTCGAAGACGGTGGGGAATGACTAGCTGCTGGTACAGATCTGACGGAAGTTGGGTGATTGGCATCTGAAGAAGCCACTGACTGGCCTGGAATCGTGGGGTGGATAGGGAAAGAAGAAACGGTTAATTCAATAGGTCCCGCTCCATGGGTCGACTGACTAGGTTGGGTAACGTCGATTGATGATTCTCCATTCCGAATGCTGCTGGCGCTTCTAACAGGTGAGAGGCTTTCTGGGTGAGGGACGCTATAAGTTGAAAGATGGGGCAGGCTCAGACTGAGATGCGGCAAGGTCGTTATAGCGCCGGGAGAGATAGAGTGAATAGAGTTCGGTAAAGGATTCACAGAGTTTCTACTCCTGCTCGACACTCTTGAAGAGACCGGCGAGCTACCTTGATTTGCCAAGGAAGAATAATGGCTAGAGACAGGTGGAATCAATGTATCGATGGGATCCAAAGATGACCTGACCGAAATAACCGGTCCTTCTGGTTTGAACGATAAGGAAATTTTAGGAGCGATATTCGACGTCGTTGCCGCATGTTGAGAGCTAATGATCGAATTTATCGGCCTGGGAATTGATGATGGTGAAGGACCATTATGACTGACTCCCTCCCCGCCACCCGAGCTCGGCCTGGGAACATTGATTGACGATGATGCCGCATGTTGGACACTACTTAGAATCGACTTTATGGGCCCAGGGGCTGATAGTGGCGAAGATGCGACGTGTTGGCTCTCTACTGGGGGGCGAATACTTCCAACCGAGCTCGGTCGATGAAGAAGTGAACTTTCCGCTGGAAAATTTGCTGATGATGGGACCTTGATTGATGATAGGGAGGCGCTGTGAACACTCAAGCTCGCTGCAGGAAGAGACGATCTAGGACCTGGGCTTGTTTGATGACTAGCAGACGGGGGGTTGAACGATGGAAAGCCGGGAATGCTGAAGCTACCAGTATGGCTTGATGGTTTCAAATTGGCTGCTAAGGTGCTAGCTCTTTGAGGTCCATTTGAGCCCGCCGCAGGAAGAGACGGCTCTGGACGCAACGGAGGCAAGCTCGGCTGTGGTACGTTTCGAGAAGACTCCCGTAATAAATTGCTCGGGTCAGCAAGGCTTGTTGGTTCAGGAAAATTGTTCGCTTGTAAGGCTGTTGAACCTTTGTTAGTAAGAGGGGTGTTAGGGGGGATCAAAGCAGAGCTAGTCTTCGATCCTAATCAGATGATGTATTAGTAAATGAAACATTATGCCATAGGTTTTCTTTTCAGAAGGTTGTTCCAAAGAGCAGGCACGCAATATGTCGCTAGTTAACACCGCCCCCCCCCCCCCAAAAAAAAACCTGGGATTGATCACTTAAAGAGATGATTACACTAACCTTGACTAACTAATGACGCTGCTCGCGAACTAATCATTCCTTGCGCCGGAACACTCGTGGGTTCGGTGTTGTGGGTATATCTTAGAATTGAAGCTACAATGCTTTCTGCCGGCGTCGAGGGTGTTGGAACAACACCTCCAGTCTCTTGGATCAAGTATCGTCTCACGCCAAAACCCACAAGCCCGCTCTGGAACGGCACATGTGAAGCGCTAAGAGCGGACTCTATAGCGAAGATCAGGGAGGCCGTAGGATCAGCTGCTGGTCCTGAGCCAGACTGGCTGGGCAGAGGAACCGGGGTAGGCTGCACTTTCGACACCGATGCTTGAGCATTCGATGCATGACTCAGTGGCAGAATTTGTGAGACATATCTAAGGGATGGCAGATTCGGTAGCGGTATTGGATTTGAAGAGACCTTTGCCACCGATGCACGGTCCCTCGAGGAATGACCGCCATTTGGAATAGTCAGCGATGGAGTTGGGCCATTCGAAGAATGTCCAAGAGATGACAGACCGTGTTGATGAACTGGATTCGAAAAGGCGTTCGTGACCGATACCTGTCCAGTCAAGGTGTGCCCAAGTGAGGGAATACTGGGCTGCTGAATCGGGTTTGAATGACCATCGGTGGGCGCTTTGCTAATGGACGAGGTACGGCCGAGAGATGGTACCACATTTGCACTTGACCGAGTCTCGAGAGTTTGCTTCGCGGAAAAAGCGCTCGAATGTGAAGGCAGATTGGTGATATGCGACATGAGATTTGGAGAAGCTGTCTTGGATTCAGGAGGGACGAGGGAACCTATCGGCCAAGGATGCCAAAAGGGGTCCAGGCCGTTCAGCCAACCAGATACGTCGTCAGGGATAGGATAGTCGGTGTTGCCATTGATAATTGATCCATAAGTAGAAGAAGTGACGCTGTCTGGCGCTCCATTGACCCAAGAGGCGACTGAAGGAGGTACCGATGGTTTTGGTGAAGGTACAGAGACGTGCGACGAAGACGGGTGGATTGAGGAGCTGAATCCACGTAAAGTCCGGGATGACTCTATGCTGCAGGCGTCATTGGGGACTCCATCATGGTTTGAACCAGCAGATGCAGCAGCTGTTGCATAAGAAACATCACTTAGTACGTTTCCAGCGCCAGCCAATGCCTCAGCAAACTCATCTCGCTTGACTCCTGCTCCGGTCGGCAAAGGGTTGGAAGATTCTGTTGTTTGGGATTGCCATGGCCATTCCCAAGCCGCAGCTCCAGAAGTGCTTGCAGCGACTGCTACAAGCACACCTTTGGAGAGGTGCATTTTGACGAAACTTCACGCAGCTTGAGAACTTTCAAATGTTCTTTTGGGGAGTAAATAATAACGACTTGATAGAAAATCTTGTGACATTAATTCGGATGAGAAAGAAAAGATTCACGTTGAGGTTCCCCTGGGAGTAATATGTGATGATGCAATGACGAAAGAAATTCATACCTTCCTATGATGCAGCGCTGAATCTCAGCATCTTCTCCACTTCCATTTTATGATGTTAGGTCGAGACTGCGTGTTCCTGAAGGTTTATGATGTCCAGGAACCAAATCACTTCGGCTAACCCCTTTCCGTCGTAGCCGCCACTTTCCCCTCGCTAGCGAAGGCCCGGTCCCGAGAATCCTCGTGTGACGTTTTTCCCGGCCTGCTATTCGGGTTTAATGCCACAGGCCACTGTTCCAAAGCCGTAAGGCGAGCCCTAAGAGTCATGTCGAAGTTAAGTCTAATCTTAGCCCAACATCACCAATCCCTACGATGCTGCGAGTTGACCAATCGTAATGCAAGCTAAGGACGGAAACCTCAAAATGCACGACGTCTTGACTCATTGTCTTGAAATGTCCTCGCCAGTCTCCTTCACAGTCATCAACATCCAAAATATTTGCGCTCGATCCACCGTTCTTCAAAATCTGCGACCATTGTGCAGACAATAACGTTGACCCCTGGAAAAACCTTTGTAAGTCTGTTCAAGCCCAGCTTGCCTGCGAAGTAAGTGACGAAAACAATTTTGTCTTCGGGAACGCCGTGGTCAACAAGGACTTGGACCGCCATCAGTGCGGCACCCCCACTAGACATCTGCGGGTCCAGTATCAGTACGCTATCGTGCGTCTCAATATTCCCGGGGAGTTTGAGGTAATGCAATTCTGGTTCACCGGTACGTATGTTGGATTGTATGAGGAGACGGCCTGTTCGACAGTCTGGCAATACTCGTTTTAAACCAGTCTCGAAGACAGATCCTGCGCGAAGAACGACGACTGCACTAGTTTCTCCTATCGCAGTTAAACCGTTGTACTTGTTGCCTGCCGGTGTCTCAACGGTTTTCTCCTTGAAGTAGATGTTGTTCATGGCGCTTGAGAATCGTTAGCAAGACTCGCATCTCCGTAACCGATTTGTGACGTACTTTTCAACCAGAAGCGTAGCCATTCTGTCGAAGTAGAAGATAAAGTCTTCGGCTGAGGTGTCGATATCTTGGATGATTGTATTCATCCCCTTTACTTGCGAGCTCTGTTCAAGGATCAGGACTTTATTGGAAAGAGGATCATCCTCGGAGCTTTGCCCAAGCTTCCGAAGTTCAGCTCGATGTGCTTTGGATTTCTCAATGAGTTTACGCTCAATGTACTGTATGACCATCGCTGCAGAATCTGTCAGCACTCTGCTTGTAGCTATTCTCAAAGTAAACTCACTAATTGCAACTCTGTTTTCGACACCCCGCGGAACGATGATGTCTGGCCCTAGTCAATATACAGTAATTTTTCAATATGCCCAGACTCACCTGCTACTTTTCGTTGAGGCTCTACAAATTGCTCAAAGTTTGGCTACTTGGAGTAAGTAAATGTATTGTTTGACGAAGTTCAGAGGTAGAACCTCTTCCAACGTGAAAATTTAAAAGAGACATGCGACATGGTTCTCCCTCTCGATACATACCTTCACAAAAGAGAACCATTGTTTGATACAGCCCTCTATATCTCTGCCGCGCTCAGAAACATCCCGTAGAACTAAAGACTGTCAGATACCGCAGTACGTAGGTTCATGTAGCTTACTTCGTCGAGACAAGCAAGTGTCTGCGTCTGCTTCGCAGAATATCTGGATTAAGAGGAGTCAGAACTCAACACCAAAACTTCAAGATATGCACGAACCTTCATATCCAGAAGCTCAAGAACCCGTTCATCATAGAGCGCGAAGATTCCTTCAAGTATGAGAACATGAGGAGAGTAGATGGAAGTTGTTTCCTTCTCCCGTGCATGTTTGGCGAATGAGTAGATTGGGATCTCCGCTCTCTTCCTAGTTTGTGTCAGCTTGTGAAACTTCAATGTTCGAGCTGCGAACACTGAAATGTAAGCACATGATAAACTTACCCTGCTTTGAGATCACGCAGTCGTTCAACTAGAAGACCGAAGTCTACTGCATCTGGTGAATCGAAATCGTATTCGTTTAAGAAAGCTTTACGAGATGCTTCGGCGTCTAGGGATTTGTAGAAGGAGTCCTAGATCCATTATTAGAAGATCACACAGCATGAGAAGGGCAGCCGCTACCATGGAAAGAATGACAACCCAGGGCAAATTTAACTTCGACACAATCGCGTGAGATAGTGTAGATTTACCTGACCCTGAGCTACCAGCAATACCAATAATACAAACATCGGCCCTAGCAAAGGTAATGAGCAAGAAGTCGAGGGAGCGCACGTGAGCTTATTATAGGAGCACGAGACACGGGTGTGAGTTACACGAACCCCAGTTCCTACGAATAGAGGTTCACGGACGAGAGCTCGAACGCAGTTTGAAGATTGAGATAGGATACTTACCATGGTGGAGAGTAGTGAGCCCTTTTGCTCACTATGTCAGCCATGATCGATAGCAGCCTCAAATGACCTTCGAGATCAAGAACATTGATTTTGAGTCTTGATGTTGATATGTGTAGGGGTGCAAATTCAATAGAAAGAGTTGTTAGCTACAAATTATTCTATGAATCATGGTATGGTATTCCAAAATGAGTGAATGGGGTTTGGCTCGAACAAAGGTCGAAGAGGCTGGGATTCGACGTTCAATTTCGATATCAAAGACATCACGTGCCAAGCCCTTAGCGCTGAGCTAGGCGTTTTCCTTACTAGCTTCACAAGCTCTTGCGGATACTTTAACGAAATCTGCACCGCACATTCTTCCTCTTTTATTATTCACATCTTTCCGATTACAGGCGCACAGTGCTGGACACTCCAGCATTTACGCACATTTACTCATGACATACGAAGATTAGAAAGACGCCTCGAGTATGGTTGGTAACCTACGTCCACGATTCCAGCCCTAGCTGACACGTTTAGGCTTCTTCAACTGCTTCTACGGCTACCCCTCTGCGACATACTTTTGAGAGACGCGCAGAGGACGTTAAACCACTGAAAAGGTTCGGGCCTTCCTCTTCCTTCCGAGTTGCTCCTGCCTTCGTTGGTGCTTTCGAATAATCAAGCGCAACGACCACGGCTATCACTACATGATGACTTTCATCAACTGGGAATCTCTCCTAAAAATTACGCATGCGGAGAACTGTTTAGTTGTTTTACTGATCGATACCGATGGAGCGACCTCGTTTCATATTGCTATGAAGCATCAACCCACAACCACGAAGCTAACACTAGTGTCTATCGATAGTGATATTAATGCCCTCATCTTCGACTACCTCACGACTGAAGGTTATCCTTCCGCGGCAGCTAAATTCTCCAAGGAAGCGAACCTACGGCCGCAACAAGAAGAGGAGTCATTGATCGCACGAAGACAAATAATACAGTCAATACACTCGGGAAAAATTCAGGAAGCTATTGAATCATTGAATGAGCTTGAGCCCCAGGTTAGTATATTTCTACATTATTCATTTCATTTCTGCTATGATTAGACACGAGTTTCATGCACCACTCATATAGCCTTCGGGTCGGTGATGAGAGAAAATACCTTCAGTCCTCAGAATGAGCAAAACCAAATTCAAATTCAAATCTTCGTAAACGTCTTTGATTTCACATACTGACAATCGTTGTCGGCAGGTCCTCGATTCCAACCCATCCTTACACTTCGCCCTTCTTCGACTTCAGCTTGTGGAACTTATTCGAACATGTAACGCAACGCCTGGAGGGGATATTACTCCGGCTCTGAATTTTGCTACTACACAGCTAGCACCCCGTGCACCTACGAACAAGGAGTTCATGGAGGATTTAGAGAGAACGATGGCACTGCTAGTTTTCCCTTCTGATAGCCTTGAGCCCCCACTTGCCGCTCTTCTACAACCCACCTTACGCCGGCAGGTCGCAGATAGGGTTAACAAAGCTATCTTGAGCTCGCAGAATATTCGACGTGATGCTGCTATCAGAGGTCTTGTTCGATTGAGAGCATGGGCGGAAGATACGGCGAGGCAGAGCAAGAAGGACCTTCCCAGTCATCTGGACTTGGGACTCGACGAGAGTAATGAAAATGGTCACGAACCAATGATCACATGAATGAACCGGGATGGTATTATTATTGTAACAGATTTGGCGTTGGGGTTCAGGAGTGTTATCAAGGGCTGGGGGGCTGGAGCATGTCATGGAGTATTAGGCGTTTATCGGGCTGAGACATCTTCTGGTACAGCTCATGTTGAGCGAATACTCGCAGCTTCGAAGGATTTTGATACCAATCAAGTAACTGTTTATTCTTTTGAGGATTTTCTCCTCTGCAAAAATCAATTCGCGCATATTTCAGCAGTGTGCAAATATTTTTTCATTTCAGTGTGGATCGTGCAGCCGCAAGATCCGCGGTGACGTATCGCAAGCCTTGATCAAAGACCGCCAGCTCCCTTATCGTCTGGAGGAGCTCAAAGTCAATTGATTCCTCTACCTATTTTCCTTGTGATTCACAGTCCGCTCGTTCCGACAACAACAATAAATTGCTACGAACATGATCTATTCATCGTAAACTACGATAACACCGAAGCAGGAAATTAACTGGTGAAATGCTGCAACGGCAACCCGTCGGGTGCATTGCTCGGTTTGCGAGCACAGTAACTCGCAGAACTACGGCTCAAATCTCGAATCTAGCAAATGTTACGCATACACTAAGAAGTTCAAGATCATATACCTCCCCGAGTCGACTGCTACGAACTAGGCCGGCACTCCGACAAGCACAATGGCAACAGTTACTGTCTCGCGAAATTATACGATCAGTCTCCGGTAAACCGCTACCACAACGACGATCCTGGATCCTCAACTTCGTATACCGGTCTGCAGCATGGCTAGGAGGTTCGATCGCCTTTATTGGGACTGGAGTGGTAGCGTTCTTCCTGTACGATGCCTCGACATACCGGGAGGACCTTTCATACAGAGACCTCCAGGTCTCAGAGATAGCACTGAGTCCTCGACGAGGCGGGCCCAAGAATCTGCCAATTGCAGAGGTTCAGATTGACGATGATGACTGCTTGGAGATGCAGAAACAGAAGGACAAACCGAAATTAGTGGTTCTTGGTGGTGGGTGGGGGGGCGTTGCGCTGTTAAAGACGTTGAATCCTGAGGAGTATCATGTTACGCTGGTCTCTCCTACGAATTACTTCTTGTTTACGCCTATGCTTCCTTCGGCTACTGTTGGGACGTTGGAATTTCGGTCCTTAGTTGAACCTATAAGACGGATCGTTTGCCAGGTTAGAGGTCACTTTATCAGAGCACAAGCAGAGAATATCGAGTTTTCGGAGAAGCTGGTCGAGGTGTCACAAAAGGATAAGAATGGCAACGAAGTCCGGTTCTACCTGCCATATGACAAACTTGTCATTGGTGTTGGTTCTACGACCAATCCTCATGGCGTCAAGGGACTGGAGAACTGCCACTTTCTCAAGGATATCGATGATGCGCAGAAGATCAAGAACCACATCCTGACAAACTTGGAGTATGCATGTCTGCCTACAACCTCTGACGAAGAAAGAAGGAGATTGCTCTCATTCGTGGTTTGTGGTGGAGGACCAACAGGTGTGGAATTTGCTGCAGAACTGTTTGATCTACTCAACGAGGATCTTACTGCACACTTTCCCAAGCTTCTGCGAAACGAGATTTCCGTACATCTCATCCAGAGTCGAGGACATATTTTGAACACTTACGACGAGACCGTCTCAAAATATGCCGAAGACCGATTCGCCCGTGACGAGGTTGACATTCTCACCAATTCTCGAGTGAAGGAAGTTACTCCAGAAAGTATTCTTTTCACTCAGCAGGGTGAGCAGGGAGAGACTATCACGAAGGAGCTACCCATGGGGTTCTGTCTTTGGTCAACTGGAGTTTCTCAAACCGAGTTCTGCCAAAGAGTCTCCGCAGCTCTTGGATCTGCTCAAACGAACCGCCATGCACTCGAGACCGATACCCATCTTCGCCTCAACGGTACTCCTCTAGGGGATGTGTACGCAATTGGAGATTGTGCTACAGTCCAGAACAACGTCGCAGACCATCTCGTAACTTTCCTCCGCACTCTAGCCTGGGAGAAAGGCAAAGACCCAGAGACCATGCACATCACCTTCAGCGAATGGCGAGAAGTAGCCCAGAAAGTCCGAAAGCGTTTCCCTCAAGCAGCAGATCACTTGAAGCGCCTCGACAAGCTCTTCGCAGCCTACGACAAAGACCAATCTGGCACCCTTGATTTCGGAGAACTGCGCGAGCTACTAATGCAGATCGATAGTAAACTGACTTCCTTACCTGCAACTGCCCAACGTGCCCATCAGCAAGGACAATACCTTGGTCATAAGTTCAATAAGATGGCGAGAGCGGCGGCTGGACTGAATGTCAACGATGTACGATATGGTGATTTGGATGAAGCTGTTTACAAGGCTTTTGAGTATCACCATCTTGGAAGTCTGGCTTATATTGGGAATTCGGCAGTCTTTGATTTGGGCAATGGGTTCAACGTTGCAGGTGGTCTTTGGGCGGTGTATGCTTGGAGAAGTGTGTACTTTGCGCAGAGCGTGAGTTTTAGGACGAGAATCCTGCTGGCGATGGATTGGGCGAAGAGGGCGCTCTTCGGAAGAGGTGAGTTTTTTCCCTCGTCGTTGTATGGAATCGGCTAATTTGTGACAGACCTCATGAGCTGGTAGCGGTTGGAGAAACATTGAGTTGGGCGTCAAACGGTGATAAATAAAAGCCTGTAACACAGAAGCAGAGAAGATAGAGAAGACCTTTCCGTTGTACACGAATCCTATGATACCAGTTTTAAAGATCAGATGCCGAATGCGTAAACAAGAGAGGCAAATACAGCATCAAGGTCGGCTTTCTAGACAATACTCTTCGGGATCTGAACGAGCATTCGAGTATTAGAAGCCATCGGCTGGCCTTGACCGGCATTTGAAGTCAAATTGGCTTGAATTCTTACACGTCACAAGCCATATGTTCACACCGAAATTTACAGCTGGATATCTCTCAAATTGGATTTGGACACTGGCTGTTGATGTTCCTAGTGGTGCGGGTCATTGTTGAGAGGACAAAGTGGGGTTCTAAGCACTTACGAGCCTGGGATTATAAGTCTGTGTTTTCCAGGCATTTTTCGGGGCATTTTTAAGCGACGAAAACTAAACTCGACGACTTTACTTTAAAAGTATAAAATACGCACAAATCAGAATTATTTGAACTTATATTACGATATTTATAAAAAGCTATAGTAAGTTTATAAAGCAAATTTGAGTTAATTTAGTTTCGTGACCAAAAATCGAAATTTAGTTTCAGCGCTCATTTATTAGCGAGAAGGTCCGAAGAGCCTTGTAAAACACAGACTTATGATCCCAGTACCGAAACCCAGGCTCGTTAGCACTTTGAACTTTATAGACAATTTGAACTGAACAAGCAAAAACAAAGCACTTCTAGGAGAACATCAACTCATATGATCATCGATTACTTTATGACATTTCAAACCCCGACCGCCTTTCAAAGATTGACACATTGAATGGCGTGCTCTGGCCTCGACGTCGTCTGTAAATAATCATAGCTTAGCTCTCGGCACGGAGTCGCTTGACTCAATATCTCCGTGGACCTAATAATTGCGTGCTCAAGATGCTGACAACATCGACTTTGCAGTGGGGGGCTAGAATACCCACTAAACTCTATTTGTCTTCTCCACCCTAAGCACCCCTCTTTTCTACTACGTACACTCTGGATTTTACAAAGATTTCACTAGCCTCCCGATCGCGCCATTCCATAACAGAAAACTCAGAGGCTGTCGTTGGCTAGAATTGAGGAGAAACCCCTGCAGAAAGCTCGGGAATCACCTTCACTCTCCGACTTTCGCCCCAGACCCAGATGCGCTAGGAAGAATTGTCCCAAGAGGTCTAAAGAAAAATTATGGCTTTCCTCTTTCGCCGTCCGGACGCTGAGCAAGACTCCATCTCTTCTTCTCCTCACTCGCAAAGGAGGGACAATCATTATATCGACAATATGGCGGCGCCGTCGTTGAAGATTCGCACGCCTGAAGAGGCAGGTATGTCTTTGGATTCCAGATGCCGAGCTCCATCCTTTTGCTACACCCCGCCTTCTGCAATCTTTGTACTACTTTGCTAACGTCAATTGCTTGAATAGTGGCAAGAATTGCCTACTTGTCCAGCGATGTGATCGTCTCTGTTCAAGCTGCCCACGGAATTGAATCTGAGTTCTCGTCGCATCTGCATAGATATGCAGGGCGCGGGGACAAATCTCTCGTTGCCGCCACAGAGAACAATGTCCCAGAGGTATGTTGACCAAATCCATCCCTCACATTCAATAACTGACTCCTTTCAATTGCAGATTCAAACTGTGAGACAAAACAACGATCCTCTACTCTCCGTCTTCACACCAATTCGCAATGGCCGTCTCGTTGCCGTCACTACTACATCCTCTATCCTCGTCTCTTCAGTGCCCCACCTCTACCGACTAGCAAATCTCCCAGTAGTGATTCACGTCTCACTCCAACCCTCCCACTACCCCGACTACTCCTCCATAACCTCAATCCGAAATTCAGGCTTCACATTCCTCCAATCCGAGACTCTACAAGAAGCCCAAGACATCGCATTGACAGCCCACGCTCTAGCAATCAAGTCAGGAAAGGGTGTTATACATTTCTTCGATGCAGGATCATCGGCTCAGGACAATCACATTGCTTTTGAGAATGTGGAGGTCGTGAAGGCGATCTTGAATCTGGATCTTGTGAAGGCGTTTCAGAATAGCAAGATTGGTGGTACGAGCATATATGCTGATGATGGACGAGTTGCGACGATTGCGGAGTCTCCGGCTCCAGTGCCGGCTATTCCTGGTGCTATGGAGGGTGTTGAGGCTACGTCAGCTCCAGCGGCGGATACTCCAATTGCAGCTTCGAAAGCTTCTTCTGTTGGATCTTCGAAATCGGGAAGAGAGAGCAGTGTGGATAGCGGAAATAGTGTTTCTTCAGCGACGACTGTTGACTCCACCGTTATCCGACCAGTCACTTCGGACGACATCTACAATTTCGTAACCGCCATTTGGGCTCAGTTCAGAGAAGGTTTAGGACGAGAATATACTCCATTCCAGTACTCCGGACCATCGAATGCCGAGGATGCCATTTTCGTCTTTGGATCTGATGTTGGCGCATTTGCACAAGCAATTGATGCTGCAAAGTCAAATGAGATTTATGCCAAATCTGGACTTATTACAGCAAGATTATATCGACCTTGGTTGGGTTCACAGCTCGTGGCGGCCATTCCCAAGTCTATCAAGAGAATTGCCGTGTTAGAGCAGATTCGAAGAAAGACTACGAAATGGGGCCCTCTTTTCTTAGATCTCCTTACTACGTTGAAAGCTGGACCAACTGGTGGTGTTCAGACGATTGTCGGTCATCAGTTGGGTTACGTCGCTCCTGAAACTGTTCAGCAAGCTCTTCGAGGCGTATTCCAAAACCTCAAGTCTCCATCGCCAATTCAGAACCTTGAAGTTGGTAATCATGAAGGCCCCAAGGAATCTTCTAGATCAAATGAAGCCCCAAAAGTTGAGTCCGCGTACATGAAGATCTTGGACCAGATCTTTGGTACGCGGTTGTACCTTGCGAATGCTCTTGGGGCTCAAAATGCAGGCATTTCTGCTTCTCTTGCAACAAATCCCGAATTCGGTTTTGGCTCGTTGTTGGCTAGAAAGGAACATCGAGAGAGATTTGTGAAGGAGATTCAGCAAGCTTCCAAGTCAAAGGAATTTATTACGGAAGGGGTAAAACCCTGGCTCTCAAAATGGGTCTCAAGCGCAAACGATGAGAAGGCAAGCGAGCTCGCAGATGAGATTATTGCCCGCCTTCAGACAGATGGCTCTCCACTGTCTAGCAGTTTGTTGTCCAACAAGGGTCTCTTCCGAAAGGAATCTTCATGGCTTGTTGGTTCTGATGCATGGGCATACGACCTAGGTAATTCTGGTGTTCACCACGTAATCGCATCTGGCGAGAACGTGAACATGCTTATCATCGATTCTACTCCCTACTCTGAGCGCACGGCGAATGATGCCACCCGAAGAAAGAAGGATATCGGTTTGTATGCGATGAATTATGGCAATGCCTATGTTGCATCCGTCGCAGTGTACAGCTCATACACTCAAGTCTTGCAAGCAATGATTGAGGCTGATCAATTCAATGGTCCTTCGGTCGTTGTGGCTTACCTGCCATACTTCAAGGAGAACGACTCCCCGTTGACCGTTCTGCAAGAGACGAAGAAGGCTGTCGATCTTGGATACTGGCCTCTGTATAGATGGAACCCAACAAATGAGGAACGCGGTGAGCCAAACTTCTCCCTCGACTCAGAACGTATCAAGAATGAGCTTAAGGAGTTCTTGGCCCGTGACAACCATCTCACACAATTGATGAAGCGTCATCCAGAGTTCTCATCAAGCCTTTCTCAAGATTATGGCACCGAAGTCCGAGAATTGCAAAAGCGAAAGGCGAAGGATGCTTATGATGAGCTTCTAGCCGGTCTGCTTAGTGCGCCTTTGACCATTCTCTTTGCCTCCGACAATGGTAATGCCGAGACTCTCTCCAAGCGACTCGGTAACAGGGGTAAAGCTCGTGGCTTGAAGACAACCGTTATGGCTATGGAGGACTACCCGATCGAGGATCTGCCAAGAGAAGAGAATATCGTCTTCCTCACGAGTACCGCTGGTCAGGGTGAATTCCCACAAAACGGCCGTGCTTTCTGGGATGCAGTTAAGGACAACACCGAACTCGACCTTGCATCCGTTAACTACTCTGTGTTCGCTCTTGGCGACAGCCATTACTGGCCACGAAAGGAGGACAAACACTACTATAACAAGCCTGGGAAGGATCTCGACCGGGTGTTGGCGAACTTTGGTGCAAATCGCATTGCGGACGTTGGTCTGGGCGATGATCAAGATCCGGATGGATTCCAAACTGGCTACCAAAACTGGGAACCTCAGATCTGGCAAGCACTTGGTGTTGACAAGGTTGAGGGTCTTCCGGAAGAACCCCCGCCAATCACGAACGAGGATATCAAGCTTGCTTCGAATTACCTCCGAGGTACTATCGAAGAAGGTCTGGCCGATACTTCGACTGGTGCTATTTCTGCTTCCGACCAGCAACTCACCAAGTTCCACGGCACTTACATGCAAGACGACCGAGATCTTAGAGACGAGCGAAAAGCGCAAGGTCTTGAGCCAGCTTACTCTTTCATGATTCGGTGCAGATTACCTGGTGGTGTTGCAACTCCCAAGCAATGGATCCAGATGGACGATGTCAGCAATGACTTCGGAAACGAGACCATGAAGCTGACCACTCGTCAAACCTTCCAGTTCCACGGCGTTGTCAAGGGCAAGCTTAAGTCTGCTATGCGAGGTATCAACAAGGCTCTCATGACCACCATTGCTGCTTGCGGTGATGTCAACCGAAATGTCATGTGCAGCAGTTTACCAACGGCTTCAAAGTACCACAAGCAAGTTCACGCATGCTCGCAGAAGATCTCAGATCACCTCTTACCATCGACCACCGCTTATCATGAGATCTGGTTGAAGGACGAGAACGACAAGAAGACTCAAGTCGCAGGCGATGCTGTGCAAGACTTCGAGCCATTGTACGGCCCGACTTATCTGCCCAGAAAGTTCAAGATCACTATCGCTATTCCCCCGCACAACGATACCGACGTCTACGCTCACGATATCGGTCTTATCGCATGCAAGGACAGACAAGGCAATCTTACTGGATTCAACCTTCTCGCTGGTGGTGGTATGGGTGTCACGCACAACAACAAGAAGACCTACCCACGGACAGGTAGCACTCTTGGATTCGTCTCCAAAGATGAAGTCCACATTGCCTGCGAGAAGGTCATGCTCGTCCAACGTGATCACGGTGACCGCAAGAACCGCAAGCACGCCCGTCTAAAGTACACCATCGACGACATGGGTCTCGATGTGTTCCGAAGCAAAGTCGAAGAGCTCTGGGGCAAGAAATTCGACAAGCCCAAGCCATTCAAATTCCAAAGCAACATCGACACTTTCGGCTGGCAAAAGGATGAGACTGGATTAAACCACTTCACCTTCTTCATCGAAAACGGACGTATCGAAGACACCTCCGAATTCCCCATGAAGACAGGTCTCCGCGAAATCGCCAAAGTTCACAAAGGCGAGTTCCGCCTAACCGGTAACCAGCACTTAATCCTCTCCAACGTCACCGACGAAGAACTCCCCAAGATGAAATCCATGATGGCAAAATACAAACTCGACAACACTGAATTCTCGGCCCTCCGCCTCTCCTCATCCGCCTGCGTCGCCTTCCCAACCTGCGGTCTTGCCATGGCAGAATCAGAACGCTACCTCCCCGAACTAATTACCAAACTGGAATCCTGCATCGAAGAAAACGGTCTCCGCCAAGAAAGCATCGTCATGCGTATGACCGGATGTCCTAACGGATGTGCTCGCCCTTGGCTTGCTGAAGTTGCGTTTGTGGGGAAGGCGTATGGTGCTTATAATATGTATCTTGGAGGTGGGTATCATGGGCAGAGATTGAATAAGTTGTATAGGAGTAGTATTAAGGAAGAGGAGATTTTGGAGATTATGAAGCCGTTGTTGAAGCGGTATAGTCTGGAGAGGGAAGAGGGAGAGCATTTTGGGGATTTCTGTATTAGGATTGGGATGATTAAGGAGACGACTGAGGGGAAGACTTTCCATGACGACGTAAGATACCCTCCCTCACATATCCGTCTGTTGAACAGTGGCTGACTTGAAACACAGGTTGCGGAAGAAGAATCTGACGAGGAATAATTCGAGACGGCTGCATTGCATGGATGGATGAAATTTTCAACTTCATTTGCATGGCGTTCATGGTTTCTGATTCTTTCTGTATCTGAACATACCATCGATTGGACATCAGCCTTTGATGCTCAGCTTAGCCTATCCTGAGAATGTCCAGGCAAACCTGGGAGATTTGGCGGCGTGTTTGATGGAAAGCTTGTGTACATAGTAAACAATCCTTCGACGTACTGCAGTCCCCTTTCCCTGATGTGACGCTAGCATTTCAATGTCCTTCATCTGGCTGGACAATCTCCTAAAGATCTTGCTCGTGATACAGTTCCTTCAACATCTCCCCTAACTTCCTCTCTAATTCCTCATCTAGCAGATCGTCTTCTTGGAGCACATTCTTCTTGACCTCGATCTCAGACATTGCGCTCCTAGGGACGGGGTGGAGGAGAGGAGTCCTCGCGTAGCGGGTGATCGGTGGCATCTTGTAAGCGGCGCGGAAAGCGAGATCGATCTTATATCGAGGAGTTTGATTCGTAGATTGTCCTTCTGAGGACGGGACATTCTTCTTGGCTTGTATCCTGGCAGTGATTTGGGCATCGAGGGCTGCGAGGCGCTCAGATCGACTCGGTTTCGCTGGAGCGTCGCTCATTGTGTAAGCGAGTACGGATTACGATAAAAGGGGGGGGATTCGTCTTGATTCGGAGATATGGTTCGGAGCCGGACTGTAGCGACGGAGAGAGAGTTTTTCCAGGTTAGGGATGCCTGTTTGTTCCGGACCGTAGCGTCTTGTTTTGTGAACTCTGGACGCTTCAGTTCTGTTGGTAGTTAAGGCTAGCGCTCGGTTATGGCGAAAGTGAAGCTCAAGATACCTCACTATGGGCAGCTGGAGATAAGCTTTCAATGTTTCAGCCTGACCAGAACTTTCTGGCCTTCCTGCCAGGACTCTGAGATGTTCGAGATGTCAATTCAGCCCAGCCTATCCCGAGAGAGTCCGGGTAAGATTAGGGGATTGAAACCACGCATAGGAACAGTTCGAAGTTACCATCAGATAAATCAAAACTAGTATGCCACAACCACAGTACGAAACCTCTGCTTTGAGTCACCCAGAGCCTAAAGGACAATTTTGTAAAGTCAAGAAAAGGTACTCGAGAGTGGTCCGGGTGCTGCATGGCATTCATCAGAGGTCTTCGAGCACTTCTTTCACTGAGGTCGATACTTGACACTCAATTGAGGAGATGAAGGCCAGAACGCATCAAGATCACTTATGCCTTTGACGTAAAGTCCAACGTGGGCTTGAAGCTCAAGCATGGCCAGCGTGATAAATGATTAGATTAAATTAAATTATGAGGTCTTAATCATAATTTAATTATCAAGGTTTTAGCGTAATTATAATTTAATTTAATCATGAAAATCTAGATTAAATCATAACATAACTTTCATAATTATTTGGTTATAATCATGATTATTTTGTATGGTAATTAAGATTTTCCTCGTTAATCTAGATTTTTTTTTCTTCGAAAAAGCGTTAATCATAATCTAATTTAATCTATTCAAGTTAATTATGATTTGGATTGATTAACGTGAATTTTTTTTTTTTTTTTTTTTTTTGGATCACGCTGAGCATGGCTTGTGCTATTAAAGAGAGCCACTTGAGTCCAGCACATATCGGGCGTTAAGGACAGCAGCAGCAGCAGCACCGTATAGGCATCGGAGAGGTACAACGAAGAACAAGATGCCAAGGAGAGAGATACCAGCCCTTTCTGCAAACGACACCAGTCTCTCGCCACACTAGTTACTACCTATATTCTCGTCTAGAAGGGGCACTGGGTTCGGCGGGTGTTGTGTTGGTGTCATTGGTTCTTGGAGGAAAAGCTGGGTGTTGAGGAAGGTGCTGTGCATGTTCGAGTGCGTGGTGGGTATGAGACATGCTTGTGAGGAAGGAGCACCTGATGGTGAGCTTCGATCAGCACCACGATCCCGATCGTCGTAAATAGATATTGGGTGGAGGGGAATGGGGAGAGGAAGGTGCTGCGGCTTTACTGCGTGAAGAAGCAGAGACAAGACACAAAAACCAATCGAATATATAGTAGACTTGAGAAGGGAAGAGCAGGGCCTGGCCACCTGACAAGGACTCCAGTGCCCAGTATGTCGTGAGGATCCACTTGCGAGATTAAGGTGATACTGAATTCATCGCTAGAGAATGGGTATGTGTTTTATGTCTAATACTTCGAGAACTATCACAGGAACAAGAACGGCCGAGAGCCCATCCTTAATCAGAAATCCACTTCCAAACGTCGCCTTTGAAGAAACCAAAATGCCAAGCATTGGCAACACCTCGAAACCAAACCAGCGGGGTAATGAGAAACATGGCATCTGTCAAACGCATCTAGGCATCGTCACATTTCCGTACTACACGGACCCTCGAGGTCATACCCATCAATTATTATCTATTTCATTCATTATGTGCTTCCCCACCCAGACTCCATATGTGCCTTCTGGAAAGGTAAATCGTGGATACACCCAAAATGCCCGAACTGATTCACAGCAAGACCTTGTGCCTACCCAAGAACGCCTTACTCGTACTCGTGCTCAAATCGTATACATCCGCTCGTCTCCCTTTTCCCCCCTATAAGCAGTTCGCTTCTTCTATAACTTCCGCAGATCGATGGATGGTGTTGGTGGTCCGGTGCCACTTCTAGCCCTTCGTTCTCTTTCCAGAGTTCCTGGTGGTCCACCTGATATCTTCTTCGTGTTAAATCGTCCATCCAATCCCTTCAACCATTCATCATCTGGGCTTCCAGCAAGCCAATAGTTCTCTCCAACCTTAACCATCATTCTTCCAAGCTTGCCTCTCCATCCCTCTCCCTCAGGTGTCCCAACCGCAAAAGGATTATCCACTCTCGATTCCGCATGTCCATCCGTGTGCAGGTGCAACTTCGAGGAAGAAGAAGCCTGCAAATGAGCCCTCAACACCTGTCTGGCATACGCCATCACCACAATGATGAAGTAAACCCTTATCAAAGTGAAGAACACCACCATCATAATACTCGGAATGCTCTCCTCAATTCCAACACCATGAGCGAAACTCGGGCTCCCTGCCGCAGCAGCTGCCGCCGTAGCCGCAACTCCAACAGCTACTGCTTCCTGTCCTCCCGCCACACCAGCCGCTGGAGTCGCGATAACCTCAACCTTGCTCACGTTATATTTTGGGTCCGTGAATCCTGCCGTATCACCAATCGTCCCACTACCCGGTGAATTCGGAACAGGCTTATTCGCCGCATCAGCGCTGATAGCCAAGAACCAGGTAACAGCGAAGGCAGCAGTGAACGCTGTATTGATGATTGAATCAAGGAGGTAGAACCATGCGAGCGCTACACATTCGAAGGGAGATTGCTTTCGGATGTGAGGCATGAGCAGCGTGAGGAGGATGAGCGCGCCGACGGAGTAGATGTACATTGAGAGCTGGAGGGGCGAGAGACTGAAGCCTGTGAGGATTGCGAGGAGACCATAGAAGCCAGTGAGTTTGTTGAATACCATAGAGAGAGAGATCATCTCTGTCCCTGTTCGCAGACTCATGAAGTAGAGAAATGTCTGTGGTATTGTTAGCTATTTTGCTCCGTTGAATGAATGCGACCTGATGTCGCAAGCTGGAGAGTACGAACCCGTGGAGGCTGGAACGCCACATGGGCGTAACGCGATATTAACCCCATTTTGCTTTCTATCTTTTGAACACTTCACGACAGTGCATTCGACGGGTTGATGGTAGGAGGTCGTGCTGAAGAAGGACACGTCCTGAAAACGCTGACGGTGCCCCGGCAGACTCGGAAGACCATCAATGTCTTGGCGCCACTAAGTGAAATCACAGCCCAACGGATTTTTAAAATTGTCATGCGAAAACACTGCGCCAATCTTAAAAGGGGGCTCTGAGCCTCATAGAGCACGACGGAAGGTTTTTATATCTACTCATAATGCTTCGTATGAATGTAGGTATTCAGAGAGGCGCTAGATCTTGAAATAGAAGCCGTTAAAATGTCACTTCAGCCTCACATCTAGGGGTTTGTAGCGCTATTCCCAACTAACCTTAACTTAAACTTCTCAATTGGAAATTCGGACCACAATGTCTCATCTTAATCAGATAATGCTCACGTGGAGAGTACAAGAGCCTCCTCGGCTCTGAATGTTTGTCCTCTCAAGTGCTTGAACACACGATATTCTACATTACTACCTACGCCAAGAAGAAGGCCGCTTTCGGTATCATACAATGCTGCCAAACCGTAGAACGCTATGCTCATATCCTTGAACGTTCCCTATAACAAAAGGAAATGAAGAGAAAACCTTCAGTAACACGCAACGCTTAACAAGCACAACCCTCTTGGTTCTGAGGTGTGGGGTTGATATTTACGTCAATCACTAATACTCTAGTCAGCACTTAATCATCGAGCAGCACGCTCTGAAGAAAAACTCACTTTGGTTCCCAGCAGTTGCAGAACCATCCGCTCCCTCCATACCTGGCAATGCCTGTGCTATCCTTCTGAACAGGTTCTTGACATTGTGGCCGACCTTCGCACTCGTCTCGATGAACATCAGGTTATTCTTCTTAGCTTCCTCCTCTCCTTGCTGTGTTGTAACTTCACGCTTGTCATTCAAATCGGTCTTATTCCCCACCAGCACAATGATCACATCGTTTCCTCGCTCGCCTCGCACATCGTCTACCCATTTCCGTGTATTTTGGAAGGACTTCGCATCTGTACGCAGTCAGGACCGAACATGCCACCACAAAACGGTTGCATACTTGAAATATCATAGACCACCACCGCAACACTGGAATCTCGAATATATGAAGGGATGAGACTTCGGAATCGTTCCTGGCCTGCTGTATCCCATAATTGTAACCGTACGGTCCTGTCTTCCAGATACATCGTCTATCCAGCCTGTCAGCCATGTCCCAAGCCATTCTCCAATCCGCTTACTTTCGAGAGGAAATCGATGCCTATCGTCGCCTGGTACATGTTGTCGAAAGAGTCGTACATGAAGCGCGTAATGAGGGATGTCTTCCCCACTGTCGACAGATCAGCATCCTGTCCTCTAACCAAGTCCCGGATTTCACTGCATACCACTCTGCTCTCCCAAGAAGACCAATCTATTTTACCATTAGCCTCTCTATCTCAACATGACCATCCTCGCACTAAAATACCTACTTAAACTTCTTTAACGGATTATTGTAAGATCCACCTGCTTGCGCCATCTTGACCTCTTTCTCCTTTGTCAAAACCTCGTCGTAAACGGCAACTATCAGATCGTGTGATAGGGACCTGAGATATGTACAGGGAATTTGTTCGGAGTGCTGTAGTTATTGTTGCCTTGAATCAAGATGTACGGGCAAAGAAAAGGAGTGCTACCCATGCATTTAGCACATCGCGAATCATAAGCCTAGGGATTCCGACGCTAGGATCAGATGGTCCTTATCGATCGCCCTACTGATAGCGATAATTATTCAAATTTTGAATATTTTCAACGGTAGAACTTCAAACTCCATATTTGGGACTCACGACCGGGAATTGATTGGCAAGAGGAAAAGGAATCATGCCGATTATCAAGCCTGCTACCGTTGCTCCTGGCGCGCCTGCGCAGCATAAGCAGCCATCGCGAAAGGGCAAGAAGGCATGGAGGAAAAATGTCGACGTTACTGAGATTCAAGAGGGGCTCGAAGAAGTGCGAGAGGAAATAATCAAAGGGTACGACCTCAATTCAATATCTCCGAACCATTACTGATTCAAAATCCAGAGGCGTCATAGCAGAAAAAGACTCAGCAGATCTCTTCCAGATCGACACTGCGGGTGACATCTCCATCCCCAAGAAATTCCTCAAAACCTCCAAACCCCTCAAAGCCGACGAGATTATCGCCCAACGCTCCGCCATCCCCGCAGTTTCTATGCGCAAACGCCCTGGCGATAAGACAACAGATGGCATCATCCAACCTAAGCGTCAACGAACAAGCTATGTCACTCATAAAGAACTCACTCGTCTTCGCAACATTGCCGATGGTCGAGGGAAGCAAAATACAGTTGAAGTCACGGAAGCCAGTTACGATCCATGGGATGTACAGAAGGATATCGAAGAAGCGACTCAAGATCCTCGATTCTCATTCCTCCCGAAGGCGAAGAAGAAGGTTGCTCCTCAGACATTGAAGCAGAAACCTATCTCTTTAGCAGCAAGCGGGAAGGAGATCCCTGCTGTCAAGAAGCCTGAGGGAGGTTATAGCTATAATCCTATGTATGAGGAGTATGAAGAGCGACTTGTGACTGCTGGGGAGAAGGAATTAGCTGCGGAGCAGAAGCGGATTGATGCTAAAGAGGCTGAGAGGGTTAAGCTGGAAGCAGCTGCTAAATCTGCTGCTGAGGCAGATGCTGCGGAAGCTAGAGCTGATTTGTCGGAGTGGGAGGAAGATTCTGCGTGGGAGGGTTTCGAGAGTGGTACTGAGGATGTTAAGTTGAATGCTAAGAGACCAGAGAGAAAGACACAAGTACAGAGAAATAAGATCAAGAGGAGAAAGGAGGAAGAGAGAAAAGCGAAGATGGATGCGAATGAGAAGAAGAAAATCGAGCAAGCTGCACATATCAAGAAGATTGCCAAAGCTGTGGCTGAGAAAGAGGAGGCGAAGAAATTGGCGCTGATCAGCAATGACGATGATAGCAGCGAGGGCGACGATCTCGAGCTACGAAGACGGAAGTTGGGCAAGATTCTTCTTCCAGAGAAGGATTTGGAATTGGTTCTTCCAGATGAATTGCAGGAGTCGTTGAGATTGCTCAAGCCGGAGGGAAATCTGTTGAAGGACCGATACAGAAACTTGTTGGTGAGAGGCAAGTTAGAAAGTCGAAGACCTATTGCATTCCACAAGAAGCCTAAGAGGGAGGCGACTGAGAAGTGGACCCATAAGGATTTCATGTTGCATTAGAGCATTAGAATCGATATCTGGGCTATTCCCATTTTTGAAGCGAAAATTTGTGTCTCGAGTTTGTCCCTGATATTGGCTTGCTTGCTTGCTTTCCTGCGCTGTGAAGGAGAAAGTTTTGATGCAATTGACTTTACCATGTTGCTGTTATTGTTTCTTGCCGTGTCTCTTCATCTGCGTCACATCATCACCGTCAAATTTCATCCGATGTTTTAATGATTGTTGTCTTCTTTTCTGCTCTGCATTATCATCTCTATACTCGCTGAAATATTAAGCTGGTACGAGGTGCCCAAATAGCGCCTAAACTCCCCTTTTCTCCCAAGATTCTCATCCATATCACATATCTCTGGCTGTTTAAGGTATCTCTTCCTTTCTTCCTCGCTTCCTCGTGTACTTTTCCACTAAGCCCCTGTATCTCAAGTGACCACGCTCAGACCATCCTCATTCACAGCCCCGGGTTCTGGCAATCTCCCACCATGGCAAAAGCATTGATTCTTATCCCAAAGATCTCCAAGAACTTCCTGATCAACACCCATAATATCACACACGTCAAATTGAACAAGAACCTTACACTCAGTATCCTCTGAGCATGGACTCTACCCCTATCCGCTAACCTAATGAGCCTGAACGGATTCCGTACATATTTCATTGCCCGAGAAGGGATATTTGAGTCCTGAAATTGAGAATGGAGATCATTGATGTTCTGGAATACTTTGGTTGATCTAGGTGAGAGGAAAGTAGCAGGAAGAGGCATGTAGTTGGCGAGCAGAGTCCGGACTTGAGGTGGTGATGGGAGAGTTATAATGGTGTGTGGTGTCGAGGCTTGGAGGATGTGGATATCTCGTGGAGAAACGTGGGAGCTGCATGAACAGATGACAACCTGGATGTTTGGTCGATCATCTTGCTTGGAGACATCCTGTATCTCGACTTAGCTTGTGCTACTTCATAACCTTGAATGCCACAAGGGGGGAGTTACTCACATGCACCAGATCCCATTCCTTCAACACCTCGGGAGAGGCAGACTTTGACGAGGACCGCATAGCTTGGGGCTTCTTAGACTGGTTCCTGAATCGAAATGGTGGAATCTTGATCCCAAGAGCCCTCTCTCAAGAGAACCAAGGACCTCTATATCCCCCTCCCCACCTGATACCTCTCAACCACCTAGCCCCCAAGCCCCATCCTCCAATCCCATCATCTCTCAAAACTTTTAAAAAAGAATCTACCCTTTCCTGCTTTTCTCCTCCCAGGCCTCCTCACCCTCTCACATCGTCTCGGGTCGGACAAACCAACACGCCTCCCCACCAAGCCTTATCGATAGAAGCTGGGACCCACACACACTCAGCTGCAACCTCAAGGCGCTCTTTCATCCAAATCGGCTCGTTGGGCTCCCCCCTACGCCACGAATGCAATCCCGAGGCGGGACGTCCCTTGTTCCCGTCTTTTAGCACGTCTTGGTGCCTTTCATTCCAACCAAAACCCTCCGCTCGAAGCACTTCCGATATCCAAAAAGAAATATTTGGGCATGTGGGAGCCGTGGATGCACGTCAAGGGCGGCAGCGAAGATCGGCATTCTTCCGAATGCTACGACACATTAGGATTGCATACGATGGCCTATAGAGTGAGTGAGGTACTGAAGGTTCGTAATCGTGGCCGTGAGCCTTATCGGAGTTGGGGTCTGAAAAGCAGACGAACATCTTGAGATGGGACGAAATTGGATTCGGGGGCAGAGTATGGAAGTATGCGCCGCACGATGCTACCACCCACTTGGTTGTCCAGAATTACTATCAAGGAAGATAGATTAGGCAATTCAGTGCGACCTTGAGCACAAGGCGTATGCCCAAAATGTAACCTTATGAAATAAGCGAGCGGCATACATCGGCCCCTTGGCAGCGTAAGGACATAACTTGATCTAAACCTTATTTTTAATATTATTCCTTATTTTTAGTACTATTCCTTATTTTAGCGGAAACTTTATTCTAGGAAACGCTATGCGTAAAGTACTGTGGGGGTACTGTGGGGAAATCCGGTGGTAATGCTGTCGATGGGCATATACTTGAAGGCTAAGAGGGAGATGGTTGTTAGGGAGAGCAGGGGTGCTAGGGAGGAGGGCAGGGCTGATATTGCGGATGCCGCCTGAAGTAAGACTTTAAAAAAAAAAAAGGCATAAGTGTTGGGTGGGAGTGTAATATAAGAGTATTCGAAAAGGAGAGAGTTTGGGAATGGAGGGGGGGAAATCAGGGGTAGACTTCGCTATATGATTATATAACTTTTTATTATTAAAATAAAATAAAAGACTTATTTAGGCTAAAAAATAAAGAATAGTAAATAAAATTAAGAAATAGGAATAAAAGTTAAGAAATAGCGCTAAAATTAAGTTATGTCCTTAAGCTTTGAGTGGCCTTCCGTAATGTACAGCCTGTGCAGAACTACACGATGCTGCACTTGTGAGTTGTGAGGCTTGCATACGAGACATACAATTGCATCACGAGCTGTTCACCCGGAACGAGGAGGTGTCCATAGCCAAGTCTAGAAAATCGCTGAAGGAATGCGCGCAAAAGGCTGATTCATATGCAAGGCGTGATGTTGGTTCACAGACCCTCTTTTACCAATGAACAGATCTTTTATTGCCGCTATGTCTCATATGCAAGAAAAGTAAATCCCACTACTTCTTGTAAGTCGTAAGACTTGGACTTCCAGGCGCCGGAGGTGCAGAGAATCTGGTCTGAACAAAAACCTTCTGCAGCCCATCTTCCTTCCTCTCGAACTTGTAATACACCTCATCCAACTCGCTAATATCAACTCGGTGAGAGACCATCTTCAGTGGTTCGATCTCCCTACTCTCGATCATCTTGCAGAGTTTCTCCTAGTACATGTGTACTGGCGCTTGACCGTTACTAATCAGCCGTACTCCACGTTCCATCAATGCCCCGATGTTGAAGTGATTTGTCTGCATGCGTTAGTATGTACACCTGAGAAAGGGTGGGAGGGGAGGGGCTTGAACTACTTACGTATCCAACATAAACGCCAGTGATACCGCACCTCCCAAAATTCTTCACCGAAGTAATCATCTCATTGACAATCTCCGAAGTATCAGTCTCCATCCAAGCATAAGCTTAAAATAATGAGCCCATCCCTTAGCATACTCGCCAGCCACACATTCCAGTGCAACATCCGGACCACGTGGAACCATCTCCTTCAGTTTCGAAGTGACGGATGTACCTCTTGGCAGAGCGCTGTAGTCTAGCAGCTCCACTTTGGGGATTTTGGACTTGACGTATTCGAGACGCCAGTTGGAATCGATCATGATGACGCGGGAAGCACCGTTCATGAATGCAAAGTCTGCGCACATCTGGCCAATTGGACCGGCGCCCCAGATGGCGACTACGTCGTCTTTTTCGATGCCGGTGTCGACGACGCAGTTCCAGGATGTGCAGATGACATCGGAAAGGCAGAGGCCTTTCTCGTCTGGTACACTTGATGGCAGCTTGAGGAGATTGACCTATTCGTCGGAAGTTCGGAGTCAGCTATGGCTTCCATGGCTTCGGGAGGAAGGCTGCGTGTCTCGGGAGAATTGAGACATGACTGTTGCAGAGACGGGATGGGATAGAGAAGTTTCTCAAGAGGCTGAGACTTACATCGCCATATGGAACCATCACGTATTCGGCCTGCCCTCGAGCGAAGCCTCCTGTGAAGTGAGAGTGCCCAAACATTCCAGCTGTTCTTCCACCATACTGGAAACTAAGTTAGTAGAGGGTTCCACATCGGGAATTCTGGCCTACCATGCCTTGCTCCATGGTGTTCGAGTTGGTCTTCTCGCACTGAGATGATTGCTTCTTTTTGCAGTAATAGCACTTAAAACATTAGCCAACATTTCGTTTGTCGGGAATGAAGACATACATCACCACAAGCGATCTGGAAAGATGCAACAACTCGGTCTCCCTTTTGCAAATTCGTCACACCCTCCCCCATCGATTCTACCACGCCGCAAAACTCGTGACCTTTAGAATAACATCTCTTGGCTCGACAACTCGTGGTTTTGGGACATCGTCTATAACTTTAGTGAGACTTCGCCTTGACTCAGCTTTTGCGACACTTACGGACTTGCACATCATTCTTTCCCATCCAAACCAAAGCTTTCATCGTTTCCCACTAGGATCCGCATATTTCGCGCGATCTCTGGCTGGGTTTGTTAAATCTTGTTCGGTGTTGGCGTTATTGCCGTGACCGATGACTTTCTCGACCAACGCTGCGGCTTGACTCAATGCCATTTTAAATTGATTTATGAAAATAAGAGTATCAAAATTGGATGAAGGGGTAAATAATTATGTATAGAAAGAGATTCATAGCATTAAATATGAGGGAGGGTAAGGCGTTGTGGAGTTACTGCTCCCTTTCAATTTATCCAGTAGATCGTTACGTCACGACTGACGACGTCACAATCTTATGATGAGAACCACGGCATTGAAGAGCGAGAATGTGCGAGACACATGAACTTCAATACACTCAGAATGGGAAATTTGAAGATGTTTGAATCGATTTCGCATTCTTTCAGGAGTTGGTGAGGCTGTTGTTATGATAGCCGTCGAGGTGACCTCGCTAGCCATTCCCGATCGGTATCTTCGGGTAGAAAGCAACCGCAACATAGTTGAACAGCCCTCGAGAAACGAATTATTCAGAAGAAAAGCGTATTGTAAAAATACTCTCGGGTTCTCAAGATGTCTTCGGTGCCGACAGAATTCTCTTGATCCATCTCATCCGAGTCTCCGTGCTTGTTCGACCGATGTCTGAGTTAGGAGCGAAGACATCGTATCCATGCCTACTTGGTGTCAGCAATTGATTTCTATGCTCTGAATTGTAGAGGAAATTAGAAGTCTCAGTGCAAAATGTACCAACGGAACGAAACATAACTCACCATGCTCCCGGCCACACATGCAGCTCCGTTGGAATACCATGTTCCCATAACTTCGTAGCGTAAGCCACATCCTCATCTCGAAATGGCTTACATGCTCCGACTTCAATGAAAGTCGCTGGAAGGTTGGATAGATCTTTCGCTCTGGCTGGAGCATCGTAGATGCTGACTCTGTCTGTCCCTCGGACTCCAGCTCCCAAGTAATGATCCCAGGCCGCCCTGTTTGTTTTATCTATCCAGACGCCTTCATCTGGGAATTGTTGACTAGAAACAGAGGTACAACGGTCGTCCAGCATGGGATAGATCAGCATCTGTGCAAACAGAGGAGGGCCTTTCCGATCACGGTTGAGGAGAGCAACTCCTGCAGATAGGCCACCTCCAGCAGATCCACCCGTGACGATGACCTTGCTTGCATCAATACCCAGAGTGGCAGCATTGCCAAAAGTCCACTTCAGTCCACTGTAGCAATCCTCGACAGCGCCAGGGGCTAGGACTTCGGGAGCTAACCTATACTCGACAGAAACTAGCACAGCACCCAGCTCTTTAATGAATGGGAACATGGAACTGATCAAGTAGAATCGATTGCCCATAACCATGCCTCCGCCGTGAATCAAGTACAAGCAAGGGGCATTCCTCTCCTTTGTCAAACCTTTGGAACGAAGGATTGACAGGATAATCTCGCCGCCAGGTCCAGGAATTGTGACTTCTTCGTGGGAGATATCTGGGTCATCGTGGATTTGCCGGACTCCGCAAAATGGTGCAACGTATTGCCGTTGCTCGACGATAGTTTCGTGGGTGAAATTACCAACTTTCTTCGCCGGAGAAGTAGGGAACTGCTTCAAGGTCTCCGCAAGTTCGTGGTCGAAAGGTGGTGCTGGAAACGACATATTGAAGTGGATTATTCTTGAGTGTGTCTGTTGCTATGTCTTCGGCGGAATCGTTGAGAATGCTGAGCACTCTTTAATCCTTTTTGACGAAGTGTCTAGTCCAAGAACAGTACCTGAAAACTGTCAACCGACCCTGCTTATTTGACGATCTCCCACTGTCCCGAAAACCTTGTTCCTAAGATGCCAGTAGTATTGGTCATAAAGGTATCAGTATACGGCCGGAGCATAGGCAACAACGACTCCTAGAAATGTTCCATGCCTTCATGTTGATTGACAGCATTGATATTCTGACCAATCTGACCGTTCTGACCATATCTGCATCGCTAACAACCGCCATCTTGCAATGGTATGGCTAGGAGAACTACCGACCGTCCAACTCTTACGCTTCATTGATAGAGGTGCGAAGCCAGCCGAGGCAGTCAGTCTGAAGACAAATCCTAGACTCAGATTGGGCGTACAGTACATTCGTCGTCCGATGTCGATGTCCAAGCCGAGTTCTCTTCCTCTGCTACAATCACCGAAAGCGAATCCAGGTGGATGTTCGATATGACTCTTCGCCGGATGTTGAAACTTGAAAGACTTTTTGTTGGAGTAGTGAGCCCGAAGGGGGAAACTGCCAACGAGGCGTTTGTTTCGGATTATCTGTTCCACCGAAGAGCCGAGCATGTTTCACCTTCGAAGTCGTTTTCCAACCTGATTATGACCCTCCCTTTCTTGCATATCGCCGGCTGCTGCCTACCTTTCCTGTCTGAAAAACAGGATATCTCCGAAGGATCAACGCACAGAAATTCAAGTGGACGATCGTCATGACTCTTCACCGATGCCAAGTTGGTGTTTACGTCCATACAGTCACGTGTGAATCCCGTGATGCCCTCCTAAATCCGACGACCTATCGGACTTTCAGAGCCGGGGCGCGTACTTCTTTTCCATGTCATAGAGTTCATATATCTGAGTAGATGTTCTCCCTTCTGTATGAGCTATGAGCGAGTTTTCGGTCTCGTTCTCAACCTGAGTTTGCCAAGTTGCTCAATCCCTCACTGGTACTTTGGCCAATATGAAGATGTTTTCATACCGATAACCAATTGCTTTTGGATACTCGCCCAGTTGCTAATGCATTCGTGGTGACTTATTTTATTGTGTGTATTTTGCAATATTCGATCAAGTAACGTGATGGGACAAGATGACATGCGAGTTGAGTCGAGTATAAATATGCACAGCATGGCATTGCAAAGTCGGAGCAAACAACTCAAAGCCATTGTGCGTTTTAAAGAGGAAATGTGCAGTATTTCAAAGCGTTTGTGAAGTTTGTATGCCCTGTGCTCCTCATTCCAACACTCGGGCAATGTCAAAACGTTTCACGTACTTCCTCCTTATCCCACCAATCCAAAGCACACATTCTAACCAGGGTCTCCAGTTCCAACACGTTACGGCGTAGTTCTATTCCCAGCCTTCGAAGCTATTGACATCTTTGGACCTCTCGACGCTCTGAACGCACTTGCCTACTTCTACCAGATAAACCTCACCCTAATCTCCACCACCCTCGACCCGTAACCACTAAACCACAATCAGCAGCCATGAACGTCCACAGCTCCTCATTCGGCGAATCCATCGTTCCAGCCCATGCCTTTGACGCTGCGCCGGAGCTCGACGTTCTCATCGTCCCAGAGGGTCTTGGAACCCGAGCTCTATCTCCTCAACTGGACCGTTTGATCGCGTTCGTGAAAGAGAGATTCCCGACATTGAAGTATCTCATCACTGTTTGTACTGGTGCTGCACTTGCTGCTCATGCGGGAGTTCTGGATGGGAAGTATGCTACAACTAATAAGAAAGCTTGGGTGCAGACGACTGCACTGGGGCCGAAAGTGAGGTGGGTGGCACAGGCAAGATAGGTGCAGGATGGAAATGTTTGTAAGTGATTCCGACCCTCTTCTGGATGGGAACAATCTCGCTAATGAAGATTAAAGTCACTTCGTCAGGTGTTTCTGCTGGAATTGATGTGACCATTGCGTTCATCGAGGCTGTTTATGGGAATGCGACTGCGACAAGCATTGCGAATGGGATGGAGTATGTGAGGCATCTGAACTCGACCGACGATCCCTTTGCGGCTTTGTATGGGTTGACGGATGCGAATAACTCGACCAACCAGAGTTGATGGCAATGATATGTCGTGTCTCTGAGGTTCAGCTCATTGGCAGTAAAGGAGGGGACGAGGTTTTGGACCTTACCGTGACGCGAGCTTGGGAGGCGGTTCTCCAAAATATCGATCTAACGTTGGTTGGGAAGTTTGTCAATGTAGTCTCTGTCCTGAATGTCCCAGTTCTGAAGGACTTTGTAGATCGTGTGCAGACGCAGCTAACGCGTCCCATTCGCTTTCAATCGTGAGCTCAACCTAGCTAGGTCCCTCGTCCCCTTCAATGTTTTAGGCTGTCTTCCCGCAATTGCGCAACAACAATCGAACCAAAACCACTCTTTGTAACTCCTGTAAATATGGCCGATAAAGGCGAACAAATGCAGAGTAAGTTTACACCCAATTCTAAGGAACTTTTGCTGATAGGCGCGCAGAAATGTCTGCTCGTCGAGAGCTTGAGTTGCGATTTGTCCAGGACCAACTCAAATACCGTAGACATTTTGCGCAAGAGGCCACAACAAAGAACAAGAATGAGAATGAGAAGAAGAGTAAGCTCAAATCTACAGATCGTAGGTGGAACTCACTAATTGAGTTTGTTCTAGGAGGACATACCGTTCCATCGACTTTGCCCGAACTCATTGATGATTCCCGACATCGCAATCACCAACCTCTTCCCGGGGAGGTCTTGAGTAAGCAACACACGTACACACACACACATATTTATATATATCAATATAGAAACATACTAACAAGTACAGACGTCAAATTAGGCCCCTCAGACACCCGACCTACCACCCTGCCAGAAATGCTAGCTCTCGCACCGCAATCGATCTTACTTGCTATCGAGCCCGAATACGCCAATAACCAATGGCTCGTAGTCAAAAGCTGCGACGTCAAGATACTCTACGACTGTCGCCTCGCGTTCGGATATAAAGAGGGCAGTCAAGTACAAGCCATATTCCAGAAGTGCTCTTACATCATGGTAGATGGCACCCCTCGAGTCGTCTATCCAGTCCTCCGACACCCTCACCAGGATCAGGACGAATGCCAAAAGAGCACTGATGAAAGTGCGTCTTCGAAGTCTCTCGATGGCTGGGTCATTTTCTCTCGAGATGATCATGCTTCTGCTGGTGGGCACAAAGTGATTGTCGATCGTGTGGGTCGAGTGCATGATGTTTGCCTGGCATCTCCTCTTGACAAGTGCTACTTTTCGACAAACAGCAGCGAGACTGAGGGTAGCAGCAAGATCGAGGACAAGAGCGTGATTGGAGGCAACAGTGAGATTGAGAGCGATAACCAGCTTGACAAAACCGACGTGATCGAAAGCAGCGGCAAAACTAAGAGCAACAACGAGATCACGAAGACAACCAACGTGCTCAAGCTCCCAGACTGGTGTTCCTTCTACGACGAGTACTACCTCCTAGACAAAGCCACTCGAGAGTCAATGTACCCCAATGCCGGTCAAGTCTGGACATCTAGGGTCGACGGAGTCCAATTCTGGGAGTCTCGATTCGGAGACAGTCCTACCTCCCTCGCTACCTTGCAATATACCTGTCGAAATACCATGAAGAAGACAGGAGAAAGCCTCAATATACACTATAGTGGTCTTCCATCTTTCAAGGTGAGGTTGTGCCAAATGCAGATGTCGGTAGAGACGGCAGATGAGCTGAATCGCCTCGCCAAGCTAGCTAAGCCTGAACGGGAGTTGACTGATATAGTTCAGGTGAGTATGATTAATTTCGATGTCAAGGACAAGTCTTCTAGACAATTGGCGGTGCTCGGTTTAGATCCTCGCTACTGGGCTGTGAGATTCCGGGGCTGGCTTGGCAAGAAGATTTTGCGCAGGGACTGAGATGGGGATTAGTGGGATAGTATAGTATACACATGTAGAAAGTAATGCAATTTTGTACAAACCATTATAACGTTCACGAAATTGGAAGTCCCTCAAGTGATGAGAGATTCATTCCCTTGTACAACCACTGCCCCTGGGTATCTAAAATTTTACAAAAACATACAACTCCGCCCCAATGTCCCCACGCTAAAAGAGTATTTACGATTGGCTCAGAATTCTCTCCAAGTTCTTTCGCACCGTCGAACAATCCCACCTGGTATTGACGTCCTCTCTTACCATATTCAGAATACAGTCCCTCAGCACGTGATCCTGGAGCTCTGGTGGTAATGAACCAGAACGCTTCAGTTGATCTAGCTCAAAAGCCCGCTCCGACAGTGTCCCAAACTTGCGAGACATCTCAAACGCGATGATTCCTAGGCTGTACACGTCTAGCTTGGTACAGACATTTGAGGACTTCCGGAAGCCCGGCGGAAGATAGGTAAGTGTGCCGTCTGGAGGGCCTCGAGCATTTTCGTCAGAGGCGGCGGATGGAGCTGAGAGATCGTGGACCAATCCAAAGTCCCCGATTCGCGGAAGGACATATGTAGGCAAAGGACTGTCACCACAGGTCTGACACTCGTTGATATTGACGTATCCCTGCGTTGGTTGGTCGGGGGAGTCGAGGATCTGCAATAAAATATTTGCCGGCTTTAGGTCGCGATGGACAATGTTCTTGCGATGAATGTACTCAATGCCGTCAAGTATTGACAAAAGCAATCGGACGGTAGGTTTAGGATGATAGCAGTGGTGTATTTGAGGGACATCTGGATGCTTGGCAAACCACTCGTCGTTGTTTGTTCCAATGTATTCGTGGAGGGACAATGGATACGGAGCCATCTTAATGTACATAACACTAGGAACGCATAATTAGCAATTGATCACGAAAATTGTTGTAGGGGAGCGAGGACATTGTCGCCGATGAGTCGATGACAACAATGAAGCAGTCTGAATATGATAGAATTTCTTTCAACACTTACAGGTCGAAGTCTGCGTATTTGAGTCCCTTCTGTGATGACTTGAAGATTGTGCCATCTACTCTCACAATATCTTCAGTATCATCATCTGAATTGTCATCCGAATCGTCATCTGAATCGTCGCCTGAATCGTCGTCTGAATCATCGTCTGTATTGCGGTCATACGCGCTGGCACCCGGCTTCTTCGTGGGACTCTTGAAGAAGCTCTTATGATATGAGACTTTAGATCCGATACTCGTGGAATTGGATTTATCGTCAAGAACTGGTTTGTCAAGCTCGAAAGATATACCATCGATTTCTGCAGCAAGCTCAGCCGCAGCGCTCGATGAGACACGTCTTCGTTGGTATTTCGAATCATGCTTGAGCAACTTCTTCGTATCAACAGCGAATTGGATGGATGATGCGTCCTCGCTAACGCCTTTTGTTTCCTCGTCTTCATCGTTGCTGCTGCTGCTGGTTGAGCATAAGCTTGTATCCATATGACGGAAACAAAAATACTCACTCGTAGACAATCTCGCCTATTGGTCGCGGTTCGAGCCAGCAGTGGTGATAAGTGACAATACCATAGTGCTGAAACTTGGCCATACTACGAACTTCCTTAATCAAAGACGCCAGTTCATCCATGTTGTCCTTGTCGTACAATGCCTGTATTGTCTCGGCCTTGATAATGATTTTCTTTACGGCGTATTCGGCGTCATCGAGTTTGTGACGAGCTTTGTATACGGCTCCGAAGCCCCCCTTTCCTAGCATGCGTAATCTGTTAACATGTTAGTCATATTACTAGAATACCATCATGCTTCAGCACGGCTTGAATGACAACTCTACATTGTGTCGGCTAGGCATAACAGCTTGCGCCTGTGCGGTGATAGATATGAGCAAAGGGTATAGGAGATCACTTACTGTTTGTACTCATTGTCGTAGATAGATCTTGTGGGAACATCTTGAGGTTGTTCAAGAGGAAATAGCTGGCGCATTAGCGTCTGGTATGATTTCATGAGCGCCATTGGTAAGTTGTTCGATGTCACAAAGGAGCTATGAGGCACAAGAGCGTTTGAGGTATTGAAAATAGACGTGTTCGACTCAAGTAAGCGGTGCCTAGAGGTATTTGCGACTGTGCGAGAATGCTGTTGAGCAAGCGGATGGGGTACCAGCGCGTTCGAGAAGTGTGGAATTGATGGATCTGTACCAAGCGCAAGAAGTCCAGAGTTATTTGCGACGGCACGTATGCTATGTTCGGCAAGGTTGTGAGTTTGCTGTGTTGCGATATTGTCGAGGATGTTGTCGAATGAGTTCAGATAGGTGTGAAGTTCCGGTACTTCTTGACCCACAAATTCATCACTCAACATACCCACCTTATTCAGTTCCCTCCGCACTTCGTCAAACATCTGACGAGAGAGAGACAAGACCTCCGGATGGTCTTCTGATAATTTATCGTTCGCAGGTCGACTAGCGTTAACTGTCGTGGCCGCTTGTGTCCTGCATCTTCCTTCTATCAAAGAGAGGTAGAACAAGTTTGCTCGCTGGTAGGGTTGCAAGTCTGGCAAACCAGTAGCACGTGGAATGACCGCTGTGTTTCGAGTCTCCTGCTCTTCTTGTCTCGAGCTTTCATGGCTACGTCCATTGCCAGCCCTGGAGAAGTCACGTGCTCCTTCCTGCGCACTCCAGCTGGCAACACTTGAGTCGACGCTGTCTGCACTGACATCTTCAGACGACGCCCAAAATTTTGAAGACATGGCGGATGTCGAGCATTAGGCAAGAGCCTCTGCGGACCGTTATAAAGGAATGTACGTTGGTATAGAGGACAAGGACATGGATGACTGAGAACGAAAACCGAGCAGAACGAAATACAGGACCACCATATCTAGAAAACCAAGTAGTCCTTGACTCGGCGAGAAGTGTTCTCTTTGTCAATTGCGTATCCGCATAGTCAGACAGTCAAGTAAAGGGCTGAAATGACAAGGCAGATCTGTCTCAAATGAACAGTTTCGAAGGTTGTCTCCAGCTTTCCAACAATAGGCAGAAATAGGCAGAGGACGCCAGCGGCCGCTAGTGGATGCCTTACTTGGACGACCAGATGCTCTCGAACTTTGATTTGCTTGAAGATATTCTAGGTCGAATCCTCGCCTTGCGTGTCTAGAGATTCTTTAATCAGAGGATGCTCTAGCTTGGCGGTCTATTGAAACGAATGGACAAGATTTGACCAGGTGACAGCGCGAGAAGCTCGCGACACAGTCGCGACTTCCTCAAGTGTGCCGCGTTAGGTTGCATAGAACGTCGCAGAAGTCGGTTCTTTAGGTGGACTTGAGGATACACCAGTTCCAGTATTGAGGCGTAGTCCTGTCCATCAAAAGCCAACACCATGCCTAGAAAGCTTCCGTGGCAGAAGAGTAGCTCAATCACGACGACGGTCGCTGCCCCAAAACGCGCTGTTCTGCCTTCGTCTTCGTCTCAGAAGCGGAAGAAAATTGCAAAGAAAGGTTCAGACTCGGAGGAAGAAGACGGAGGATCGTCGTTAAGAAGGGAAAGAGCCACTAAAGGTAAGTGCGTCCGGGGTGGACGCGCAAGCCAGTTCTAACATACGAAGGGCATCCAAGATCATCATCGCCGCCACCTGATCCTCTTTCAGAGAGGTATTTTACGACGAAATCATATTTCGAGTCTTCAACTGACCACCGTATAGTTTCATGATCGACGGGATGGATGACGATGATAAGTATCGTATGGTCGAGGACGAATTTCTGACCATAGCTCAACGGTTTACCGTACATCTCCACGCTGCCGAATATAAACGCCTGCAGAAGGAGGCGAAATCCCGAAATGCAGAGACGATCAGTTCTATCTCGCGCCCGGTGATAGGCAAGATGCCTGATCAGACAAAGAGAAAAGTCGAGGCTGTCGAACGATCGAAAGCTCAAAAATCGGTTCTTGAAGGTTTGATTGGGAAGAAAACTGGGACAGCCGGGCTTTCCGACGACAGTGATGATGGCGATGACCTTCCGTTCGTCGGTACCACCCTTCATGGGCTGATGGGTAGCCCAAGGAAGAAAGCCAAATCACTGGCCAAGATCAGCGCACCCGTCACCACCCGCGCCGCAGCAGGATTCAAAAAGCCTGCTGTTCAGTCCAAGCCCGGCAAGATCTCTAGTCTCGGTTCCCCAACACCTCGTCGGGCTGTACTACATCCAGAGATTGAAGTAAACGAGGGTGATGAAACAGAGTCCTCTGTTGATGATGATGACCTTGATGCACCTACTCTGGCTGCACCTACTCGGGCAATTCCAGCACCAAAGCTTGCTATTCTGGAGAGGAAGCCTCCAGCGGCTCAGAGTGCCAGCTTTGCTTCGATAAAGAAGGAGTCAGAGACTCCGCCGAGACCCAAACCTTCCATGAAACCTCCCAAGGATGTACAGACCGTCAAAACAAAGACTACCATCAAGACGGAAGCTCTAGCTGATATCTTCTCAAGCCCACCAAAGCCACGAAGTCGGCTCTCCAGGCTGGAGCAAGCTCGTGCGCAAAGAGCAAAAGAGGAAAAGGACCAAGAAGCGAAGATAAAGCTAGACATCATTCCAACCTTCTTGTGAAGGAAATGACCCGGTTGTTTTCGCCAGAAGAGAAATATGTTATCACTCTCCAGACAAGTATCACAATGCGTGATCATATATATGTACTGAAAGTACTATTTGCGATGCGAACATTACGACTTTCTACGGCGCAATTCTACCTCTTCCTCAAGCTACATATGGTGTTTCTGTTGGAGCCTCTGCTTGTGCCGCAATTCTGGCCAGGTGTCTTCTAGCTCCAGCCTTCCAGTCCAAGAGCGCAGAGTGTGAGGTAACTCTATTGTCCCAAACAACGACCGTCCTCTCTTCCCATCTTGCACGCATTTGGAAGTCGGAGCCATACGCTATGTGGTCGTACAGGAATTTCTGGATAGGTCAGCCATTATTTCCCAGTAGTCAGATAAGACGGAGCTCACCAGCAGTGCATCACTTTCCTCTTGCTTATATCCGACAAGGCTTCTGGTGACTGGTAGCAAGTCAGTCTCGCTCTGGTCGTGCTCAATATTGCCACTCACACTGCGGATTGACGTATAACGCCTTTTCCCCAGTCACTGGGTGGGTCCTCACAACAGGATGTTCATTCATGACTGGCTCTCTTCGGACGACACCACCTTTTCGCAGGTGCGCACTGGCTTGATCGAAACCTGAGTGAAGAGCTTTCAAACCATGGAGTCTCTCTTTAAATGCCTCGCTCAGTCTATTGTAAGCCTCGGCCATGTTTACGTAGAGAGTGTCTCCTCCGCTTGCTGGTCCATCAAGCATCATGAGGAAGGTGGTCCCTGGAGGTTGGCGCTCATAGGACACGTCGCTGTGCCATAGCACGGAGCTAGTTTTGGTCTTGAAGAAGTCCTCAGCAGTCTTATCTCCAGCGGCCTTGTGCACGAGATGGACTTCAGGGTGTCCTTTAGGTGCTCCTGAGAGGGGATGAAGATGTGGACGACCGAAATAGCGAACGAAGTTAACTGCTTCGCCGATGGGCAGATCTGCGAAGTCCTGACCCCGAAATATCACGACCTTCCGTTCAGCCACGAATCTTGCAAGCTGATCTTTTCCTGCTGGACTCAATTTGCTCAATTGCATTCCCCTTATCTCCGTACCAATTGTCGGAGTGACCTCGAATGATTTGACGCCTTTGGGCAGGATTTCTGGATAGTCACTGCCCGCATCTAAGCCAGGGTCGCAGTGATGGAATGGTTCGAGTGGTGCCCATTTTACGTTTGGCCAAGTTGGGAGATAGTGAGGGTACTGGGGTCATGAGTATGGAGATATGAGTACTGATACTAGGACATTACCTTGGCTGGTTTGATTCCATCCCTGCCTTTCTTCTCGGTTTCCAATTCATAATCAATAGGAGCGAGGTCCAAGAACGCACCGCTGAGTTGGCCGGTCGGAACTTTTGTAGTTCGACTGGCTTTCTCAGGGGCTTCAATTGCTGCTGGAGACATTTCGATTTTCTGAATGGAGGGGCCGTGTGCGATACTCGAGACCCGCGTTACTTGGGACCGTCTTATATCTTTGGTTGATCATGACCCCAACTTCCATATCCGCAAACACAAGATGCAATGTTCAGAATCGTGCTCGATTCAACCAATACCGGGTCAAATCACGGCATTTACTCTATAGCCTTCTTCATTCTCCATTGGATACATCTATATGTGCCACACGTTACTCTACATTATCCGCATACTGGTATTGATATAGCAGATGCAGTCAACCGGATCCCTCAACACTTCGACCGAGTAGCAATTACAGAACTTGTCCTCCTCAACGAAAATTTCCTCGTGGCAAATCTCATGTGATACAGATCACTTATCGTTCTTGTCGTGCAATAGGTAACCTCAATCCCTTTTTGTCTCCCAGAAAGGCAGAAGTGTCCCCATCCACAACAGCGATAGGATCATTCACGGCCGTCGTGCCGAGATCTCGGGCCACTACATTGAAATCAACAAAAGGGATTGTGTGAAATTAGCGAATGAGATTCAAGAAGTCAAGTCTTCGATTCTACTTAATTCTCTTAGTGATTCCATTTTGTTGAATGAAAAGGTACTATTGGCGGGCACTTCAATTGAGATGGCACGTTGAGCTCCTGCGCATGAAATGGATGTGACAACGACCGATAATGATGATCCTTTCTCCGAAATCTACAATAAAACTTTTGCCACTTGAGGCTCACTGTCCAAGAAGCACCTCTCCAAAGCCAACAAGAGATCTATTGCCTAAGATGGTATTTTATCACGTGCTCATGTCACGTGGACATTAAAACCTTATGTCCTTGCAATCCTCGTAGTCCTGATTCTCCACATAAATATACTTCAAATAAATGTACAAGAGTTTCTGAGAGCCATGTCTACAGTGCAGGAGTCACACGAAACGTAGTGTCAGCCTCTTGGTGGCGGATCTTGCCTCGCTGATAAATGGCGGGGCTAGTGCGGGGGCTTCAAAAATAATTGAAGATTTCTTATCGTTCCGCCCACGTCACAGCAACACACTACAATACTACAATACACAAGAACGCCGCAAAGATGTCTGCGATGGACCTTGATGCGCCCATCTCTATTGCGCCCCAGCATGGAGAGCAACAGACAGGAGCAACGTGAGTAAATCCTAACTGAGATATAGACCTGGCTAATTTTCATTGTAGCATCCTCTGCTGCAACTGCGGTGCCGCCATCGACGGCACAACATCCGCGGGAGCACTCTGCTACGACTGTGTGAAGCTCACCGTCGATGTCTCACAAGGTATCCAGCGCGAAGCCACCCTACATTTCTGCCGAGATTGCGATCGATGGCTCCTTCCTCCTTCGTCCTGGATTGTCGCCGCCCCTGAGTCGAGAGAACTACTCGCCCTCTGCCTGAAGAAATTACGAGGTCTACACAAAGTCAGGATCATAGATGCGAGTTTTATATGGACGGAACCTCATTCTCGCAGAGTCAAGGTCAAGCTTACGATTCAGGACTCGGTCTCCGAGGGAGTCGTACTACAGCAAGCGTTCGAGGTGGAATATGTCGTCGCGTACCAGCAATGTCCTGATTGTGCGAAGTCCTATACTGCGAATACATGGCGGGCCTGCGTGCAAGTCCGGCAGAAAGTCCCACACAAGAGAACCTTTCTATACCTCGAACAACTCATTCTCAAGCATGGCGCACACAAGGATACGATTAATATTAAGGAAGTTAAGGATGGACTCGATTTCTTCTTCGCAGCACGAAATCAAGCCGAGAAATTCGTCGACTTCTTGAATTCGGTTACACCAGTCCGATCGAAGAAGTCTCAAGAACTTATTTCCATGGATATCCATACCTCTACAAAGTCCTACAAGTTCACGTACTCTGTCGAACTGGTTCCCATATGCAAGGACGACTTGGTGGCCCTGCCCATCAAGCTAGCGAAACAAATTGGTAATATTTCGCCACTCGGCATCTGCTACAGGATAGGCACATCTCTGAACATCCTCGACCCAAGCACCCTCCAGACGGCGGACATCAGCACACCGATATACTGGCGTGCGCCATTCACGCCTCTCGCAGATGTACAAGAACTCGTGGAATTTATAATTATGGACATTGAGTCCATTGGGGCACAAAAGGGAAGATGGCTACTCGCAGAAGCAACAGTAGCACGCGCATCAGATCTCGGGTCGAACGATCGAACATACTACACCCGAACACATCTTGGCAATGTCTTACATCCAGGAGATTCGGTGATGGGTTACATGCTGACGGGAACGAACTTCAACAATCCAAATTTTGACGCACTGGAAGAGTCAAACACCTACTCGTCGCAAATTCCTGACGTATTACTCGTCAAGAAATTCTACGCCAGAAAGAAGAAGTCCAAGAACCGGAACTGGCGCCTCAAGCGCATGGCTAGGGATGAGGGTGATCTCCTACCCAAGAAGGCGGATCAAGAGAAGATGGACAGAGATTACGAGATGTTCTTGCGTGATGTGGAAGAAGATGCGGATCTCAGACAGACTATGGCGCTATACAAGGCTCAGCAGCAAGCCAAGTTGGATGCTGAGGCTATGAGCGTCGTGGAGACAGACGATGGGGAGGATGAGACGCCGCACATCGATATGGAGGAGCTACTCGATGAGTTCGACGAACTGAAAGTTGTTGATGATCATTAGTTCGTTGGGTGATCAATCTGCTGGCGTTTGGCAAAAAGGTGTTGGGATGGCATGAAAGGGGTTTTGAGCTTCTTGCCGTAACATAAAATTTGACTCTTTTCAGTGTGGTCGCTCGACGACATTTTTCTCCAAACCTGTTGCTGTCATTCTTTAAGATTGCGTTTGTTTTCGTTTTGTATGACCCTTTTCACTTGACTCACGACTTGTCAGAGTTGACAAGTGCTCTCACTACCAAGCCAGAGTAAACAACAGCAAGCAAACTAGAGAAAGTAGGTATATGTACATGAAAGCATTCAGCTCAGCATGACTTGCCCATCATCCATCCAACTCATATCACGGTTCTCCGAGTTCAGACGAAAATCCTCGCAAAGTTCCAGAAGATTTCTAGGTCGAACAATCATGTCGGACACATCAAGCACTCACAGTGACTCAACTCTCAAGGGAGTTCTTTCCGAGAAAGTAAAGAGCCTCGAACACCTCGTCAACGTTTATTTGGCCAAAGACGATGAACCTGGCGTGCTCAGCCCCCGCGATGTTATTGCCCTCCACGCAAAGGCTGTGCAAGCTTTGAAGGATCTGAGAGATGAGTTGAAATCGCGGGATCTGATTTATGCTAGCTGATGAGACGCTGATGTGGTCAGAATGGTGCAATGGAAGCCGAGTTTATTTGAGCGTCATTTCTCGTCATAATTTAAGAGTACGATTGCTTCTCCGTCCCCATGTATTTTTCACTTGACTCGTTGATTATCAGAAATGGCAACAGCACTGCACCAGTACACCACTTACTACAAAGTCAGAATTTTGACCAGCAAAAGAATTAGCACATAAGTAGACATATATAAGCATGTTGGAAGGACCTGAGCATCTTTCATTTCCGCACTCGTCCAGACCCCTTCTCCACACTCTCCGTACATTTCTGAGGAGGGCTCAGTCGAAGAACCATGGCAGAATCATCAAGCAATCCCACCCAAAACTCGACTCCAAAAGAGCTTCTTTCCATGCTTGTCAATCGCCTCGAATTTTACGCCAAACTCAATTTGCACATGGATAAAATCCAGAGCAGGACCACCACCTACAAAATAGTAGGAGAGTCGCGTTCACTCGATGGATACCACATTAAAAGATTCAAAGAATTGGCGCTGCAGTCTATGGAGGATCTGAAGAAGGAGTTACAGTCTCGGGGTCTGATATTTGATAGCGCGTGAGACTTTTGTTAGGGGCGAGGTAGTGCAATGGATGTCATCGACTGTGCTTGAATCACGTTTATCTGTCTTGCGTGCGTTCTCCAAAGCATTGACTGACCCAAATATGGCAAGTGCCTGATTCAGATACATTTTCGTTATGCGCTTCGTTCAAATGCGTCATTTCGGTTCTTCGAAGTTCTGTTTGTTGCGAGACAACCTTCACTGAGTCAATTATCCTTCAAGTTGTCGGACTCAAACTGCTATCCGCCTTAGCAAGCATACTTTTACCTATGAAAAGAGATACATTTGCTTCAGCATTCGTCAAAAATTCTCACCAGCTCATCGCGATTTCCTATCCAATCCAAGTCTTTTCGAACACTACTCGACTCCTTCATCATGCGCGTGGTAGACTTCGTATGCTCAACTACCCGTCGGTTAGAAGAATCCGAAGAGGATTTACCACTCCGCCTCGTCCATGATACTCTAGGTGGTAACTAATCTAGTCACTACCGTTCCGATATTTCACTGCGAGCCCCGTAGGGGGTCCGTCCGGATAACCAACGACCTCGAGTATTCCTTGACGTTCTGTTTTGAAAGATGCTTTGGCCCTCACCGAACTGGAATCCCAGCAGTAGGTGCTGCCTACGACATGTTGTTTTTTCAATTGAGCCGGCATCATCTGTTCATTGACAATAATAGCAGTTTCCAACGATGAAATGCCTGTCAATCTAGCACCGGGGTCCGCGTGGCGATCTTTTTAGCATTGTCTGCCAAACCTTCCGTCGGTTACCCAGCAGTGGTCTTGCAAAATGGCCATGGCTCCCCTAGTCATAGAATCTGTGAGGAATTGGGACCACCTGTTCTCACTAATAGGCACTTTGACTATATGCCGTGCGCAGCCATTTGGAGCCCAGGGCATTCGGAAGTGCTGATTGCCTATATAATCTCAGACGGCAACTGAGCTCACTAAAGTCCATTTCCGTCTTTGGACCTGAGTAGTCGCCGCTCTAACCTGAGCCGAGGGTGAGTGTTCCTAAGCCTTGCCTAAGCATCCTGGGAGCACGTTCTCTAAGTCAACCTGAGCACTGAGACGTGAACCTATTTTGGCTTGCTAGTAGCCTGTTTTAGCTCCCTTTTAATCCAGTTATAGTTTCCTGGAGAAATCGGCAAAATAGGAAATTCTGTTTTAGTTTTTTTATACGTATTAAATAAACGAATCCTGATAAATATGGGAGTGAAGTACGGAATATAACCTTAAATAGCTTGAATTAAAAGTGTTTAAAGTCTGAAAAAAGTAGAGTTAATAAGCATATATATCTACTCTTGGAAAAGGACTAATACCGTTTTGAGAACTTGTTCAGTCACGTGATATCCAATTAACATATCTCTATAGTGGAACGTCTCTCGTATTTCGTGCCGTGCTTTGTTTTTAATGAGTTAAACTTTGAAATAATATAAAACTTTTGATTTTTATTTATTTGCAATTATTTTTTTTATACGTTTTTTTTTTTTTTAAATTTTTAATATTATATTTTTAATTATAAATATTATTATAATAATAAAAAAACCGGTAATAAAATAATCGATAAAATAATCGATAAAATAATCGATAATAAAAACGTTAAATAAATAAATTAAATATTAAAAATACAAATTAATATAAAAATTAAAATAAAAATTTTAAAAATTTAAATAAAAATAAAAAATATATATAATTTTTTTTTAAATTATTTATTTTTTAAATTATTTATTTTTTATTTTTATTTTTTATTTATTTTTTTTATTTTTTATTTTTTTTATTTATTTTTTTATTTTTTATTATTTTTTTATTATAATATAATAAATATTTTCATTTTTTAATAAATAAATTAAAAAATAATTTTATAATTTAAAAAGTAAAAATAAAAATAAAATAATTTATTTTTAAAAAAAATATATTATATTTTAATTAAATAAAATCGAAAAATAAAATCGAAAATTAAAATCGAAAATTAAAATCGAAAATTAAAATCGAAAATTAAAATCGAAAAGTAAAATCGAAAAATAAAATTAAAATTAAAATTAAATAAATAAAAAATTTAAATTTAAATTTTTTTTAAATAATAAACGAAATTTATTTAAAATAAAAAAATAGTTTTAAATTTAAATTTAAATTTTAATAAAAATAATAATAATATTAATATAATTATATAATTTATATAATAATTAATTTAATTTAATTAATAAATAAATAAAATATTTTAAAAAATTAAATTTATTAAAAATAAAAATAAAATAAAAATAAAATAATATTTATAATATATATTAAATATTTTAAAACGAATTTAAAAACAATTTATATATTAATAAAAATTAAAATAATAAAAATTGAAAATTATTTTTATTAATACGAAAATTATTATTATTAAAATAAATTAAATAATTTTAAATTAATAATTTTTTTTTAAAAAAAAAAACGAATTTTAATAATAAAATTAAAATTTTAAAAATATATATTTTTTTTAAAAAAATTAAATAATTATAATAAATTTATTATTATTTTATTTTTAATTCGATATAATATAATTGATAACGTTTAAAATTATTATAAATACTTTTTAAAAAAATTTATTTTTATTTTGAAATAATTAATATTATTTTAAAAATTTTTATTAAATCGAAAATAATAATAATAAATATAAAAAATAATAATATATTTTATATTTTTTATATTTTTTATATAATTATTAAATTTTATTAAATTAATAATAATATATTAAATAAATTTTTAAAAAAAATATTTTTATCGTAATTAAAAAAAAATTTAATTATAAAAATTTAATACAAATATAAATAATATATATATTAATATAAAAAAATTTAAAAAAAATTAAATTTTAAATTAAATTTTTTTAAACGAAATTTATTTACGATTTAAATATCGTATTAAAAAATAAAAACGAGAATATTATAAATATATAATTAATTATTCGTTTTAAAAATTAATATTAATTTTTTAAGATTATACGTTTATTATATAGTACGAGTTATTTTAATTATAAACGATTTTAATAAAATTTAATCGAAATATTTAAATATAATAATTTAATTAATTTATTAAAAATTTCGTAATTTCGTAACTTCGAAATAATATATAATCGTTTTAATAAAAAATATTAAAATTTCGCGATTATAATTACGTTTATAATTTTTATTTATTAATTAATTTAAATTGTATAAAATTTATAAATAAATTGAAATTTAATTAAATATTATTAAATTTTAAATTTTAAACGATTTTATTAATTCGTTATTACGTAAATTAATAAAATATAATTGTATTTAATAAAAATAACGATTGTAAATTTATTTAAATAAATTTTTACTTTAGATATTAAAATCGATAATCGCTTTTTTAATATTAAATATTTTTATAATTATATAATTAAATTTTTTATATATTTTTTTTAAAAAAATAATAATTATATAATTATATT